>JAQQPU010025237.1:422-12151 GCA_029168905.1 Artemia sp. Kazakhstan ARC1039
GGGGGGGGCTGGCTAGTTGCCCTCCAATCACTTTCTACTATTAAAAAGCGCACTAGCCCGTTGAATTTCCTATCGAATGAGCTTTTTTTGAAGTTTCTACGACAACGCCTTCTATAAAAACATTATATGTCCCCTGGGCATAAATTAAAACCCTTGCCCTGAGGGTTGTGGGGGAGTGTCTTCCTCAAAAACATATTTTCTATGTGGAAATCACCCACGCTGAACAAAATGGCTATCTCAAAATTTTGATTGATTATGTTTGGGTGAATGATGGACGTGGGGGGGCTAGTTGCCCTCCAATTACTTTCAACTATTAAAAAGGGCATTAGCACTTTGAATTTCCAATCAAATGAGCCCCTTTTGAAGTTCCTATGACAGCGCCTTCTATAAAAACCTTATATACCCCAGGATATAACTTAAAACCCTTTGAGGATATAACTTTGAGGAGTGTCCTCCTCATAAACGTATTTTCTATCTGGAAATCAACTACGCTGAACAAAATGGTTAGCTCAAAATTTTAATTGGATGTGTTTGGAAGAATTATGGGCGTTTTGGAGGGGCTAGTTCCCCTCCAATCACTTTTGACTATTAAGAATGGAACTAGCCCTTTGAATTTCCAATCGAATGAGCCTGTTTTGAAGTTTCTATGACAACGCCTTCTATAAAACCTTATATGTCCCCAGGGCATAGCTTAAAACCCTTGCCCTGAGGGTTGTGGGGGAGTGTCCTCCTCAAAAACTTATTTTCTATCTGGAAATCAACTACGCTGAACAAAATGGCTATCTAAACATTTTGATTGGATGTATTTGGGGGAATGATGGGCGTGGGGGGGACTAGTTGCCCTCCAATCACTTTCGCCTATTAAAATGGGTACTAGCCCTTTGAATCTCCAATCGATTGAGCCTGTTTTGAAGTTTCTACGACAACGCCTTATATAAAAACCTTATATGCCCCCAGGACATATCTTAAAACCCTTGCCCTAAGGGTTGTGGGGGAGTGTCCTCCTCAGAAACATATTTTCTATCTGGAAATCAACTATGCTGAACAAAATGGCTATCTCAAAATTTTGATTGGATGTGTTAAGGTGAATGATGGGCGTGGGGGGGGCTAGTTGCCCTCCGATAGCTTTCGACTATTAAAAAGGGCACTAGCCTTTTAATTTCCAATCGAATGAGCTTTTTTGAAGTTTCTACGGCAACGCCTTCTATAAAAACACTAAATGCCCCCTGGTCATAACTTAAAACCCTTGCCCTGAGGGCTGTGGGGGAGTGTACTCCTCAAAAACATATTTTCTATCTGGAAATCAACTACGCTGAACAAAATGGCTATCTCAAAATTTTGATTGGATGTATTTGGGGGAATGATGGGCGTGGGAGGGGTGGGCTAATTGCCCTCCAATCACTTTCGACTATTAAAAAGGGTACTAGCCCTTTGAATTTCCAATCGAATGAGCCTGTTTTGAAGTTTCTACGACAACACCTTCTATAAAAACCTTATATGCCCCCAGGGCATAACTTAAAACCCTTGCCCTGAGAGTTGTGGGGGAGTGCCCTCCTCAAAAACATATTTTCTATGTGGAAATCAACTACGCTGAACAATATGGCTATCTCAAAATTTTGATTGGATGTGTTTGGGAAATGATGGGCGTGGGTGGGGGGGTTAGCTGCCCTCCAATCACTTTCGAATATTAAAAAGGACACTAGCCACTTCAACTTCCAATTGAGTGAGCCCATTTTGAAGTTTCTACGACGACTCCTTCGATACGAAGTGCCCGGGTATGGAGAAAGAAAAAACAAAAAACAAAACATTGTGCCCACATCGTTCTTTACTTAGGCAGCGCTAGCGCGCTGCCTATGAAAAGGTGGGCGTGAGAGGGGGTCATTTACCGTCCAATCACTTTCAACTATTAAAAAGGGCACTAGCCCTTTGAATTTCCAATCAAATGAGCCTTTTTTGAAGTTTCTATGACAACGCCTTCCATAAAAACCTTATATGCCCCCAGGCCATAACTTAAAACTCTTACCCCGAGGGTTGTGGGGGAGTTTCCTCCTCAAAAATATATTTTCTATCTAAAAATCAACTACGCTGAACAAAATGGCTATCTCAAAATTTTGATTTGATGTGTTTGGGGGAATGATGGACAGGGGGGGCTAGTTGCCCTCCAATCACTTTCGACTATTAAAACGGGCACTAGCCCATTGAATTTCCAATCGAATGAGCCATTTTTTTGAAGTTTCTATGACAACGCCTTCTATAAAAACCTTATATGCCCCCAGGACATAACTTAAAACCCTTGCTCCGAAAGTTGTGGGGAAATGTCCTCCTCAAAAAGATATTATCTATCTGGAAATCAACTACACTGAACAAAATGGCTACGCTGAATCTCAAAATTTTGATTGGATGTGTTTGGGGGAATGATAGGCGTGGGGGGGCTAGTTGCCCTCGAATCACTTTCGACTATTAAAAAGGACACTAGCCACTCCAATTTTCAATCGAATGAGCTCTTTTCGAAGTTTCTACGACAACTCCTTCGATACGAAGTGCCCGGGTGGAGAAAAAACACATTGTGCCCACATCGTTCTTTACTTAGGCAGCGCTAGCGCGCTGCCTATGATATGTCTAACTCCTCAACTTCCTCTCTTATTTCAGTCCACCTATTTGCCATTTCCGCCATTTCTTCGCTTGTTTTTGGGTTCTTTTCTTTCAAATATATTTTCAATTCTCTGTGAGTATTTTCAAAAAATTGTTCCATTACTGTTTTGTCTATCACTTCCGTCAATTTTACATCTCTTCCGGGTCCTCAAACATTCTATAATTTTCTAAATCTAGGCATTTTAAACACATATCTTTCAATTTGTACCCGAATTCTTTATATGTTTCGTTGTCTCGTTTTCTTTCGCTTCTAAACCTTCTTTGAAAGTGCTCGGGGGAGAGTTGAAACTTTTCAAAAATGGCTTGTTTTACCCTTTCAAAATCCATCGAGTAGTACATTGGTAATGCTTTATATGCAATTGGTGCTTTGTAGTTAAGGAGGGGCTGTATTTTTGTCACCCAATTTTCTCTCTGCCATCCGTTTAATTCCGCGGTTTTTTCAAAGTTGTAGAGGTACAAATGTACATCTTCATTCTCTTTCATGGGTTGAAAGTTTACTGCATGTATTAAATTTACTGTGGACGATCTTTGAGGCTCCTGGGAATTCTTCTCTGCAATAATTTGCATTAGTTCTCTTCTATCCTCTCTATCTGCCTCTTCCTTTCGTTCTTTCGCTATTCTATTAGCCTCTTCCTTTTGTTTTTAGGCTATTCTATCAGCCTCTTCCTTTCGGTCTCTGGCTATTCTATCAGCCTCTTCCTTTCGTTCTCAGGCTATTTTATCAGCCTCTTCCTTTCGTTCTCTGGGTATTCTATCAGCCTCTTCCTTTTTTCTCTAGCTATTCTGATATTCTCTCTTTCTTTTGTATCTTCCTCCTTTTTTCGTTCTCTGGCTATTCTCTCTTCCTTCATGAAATTTAATATTTGCTGTGTCGTATCTATTTGAGAACTCTTTCGCGAGCCCCTGCTGGAAATTAAGCTTATACTACTCCTGCTACTTGGTCTACTATGATTCTCTCTGTCTTTATATCCTCTTAATTCGTTTTCTGAGTCCGTTCGTTCTATAATTATATTTTCTCTTACTCGCAACTCCCCTACATTTTGTACCTCATCTGAAGGGTGAGTTGGTTTTGTATTTCCCGTACTTTCATATAATGATTTTTCGATATGTATTATCGCCATTGTTTCTTTTGTCTGGCTTTCTCTATCTGGGAATAATTCTTTCTGAATCTGGCTTAAACTCTTTTCTTCTTCCATGATTTGTACCGGAGATCGCTCTATTACTGATTTTGTTTTGAAGATTTCCCCTTCACACGTGTCAGAAATGTCTATTTCACCTACTGAGTGATATAAGGTTCTATATGATGGTGTTTTTCCTAGGGTATTTCCAGCGGGAGCAGTGTTACCAACACCTCAAAACAAAATGTACCACAAATTGCATGAAAAATGTACCAAAGACAAAAAAAATGTACCATATCCCAAATTTTTTTCCGCGTCTTACGCTTCGCGTGCGTAACACGCGGATCGTCAGTGACGTAAAGTGCTATCTATGAAACTTTTGCATAAGACATTTTCATTCACTTTCTCTCTCCATTCCTTTGTTTTTCTTTCTCTTCTAATACAGTACATTACTCCTGACAGTACTTGAAGAAATTGTTCGGAGTAACATATATTACAACAAAAACTTTTTACTACAGTCCAACAAAAGTCACTGTTTTTCGGCCATTTATGACCATTTATAAACTTGGCAAACTTTAGCAAACTTTTTCAAACTCAAAACGAGCAGAAATTAATATGAGTAGGGCTCAAAACCCCTATGCCTTCCCAAGGTCAGAACATAACTTGCACTTTACTGAAAAAATATAAATGTTTTTACTTTAATAACTTTAATAAATCATATAATATTAACATTTTGATTACTAAACATCAGTATATGTATACTAAACTGACAATGCACATTCATTTGTATTTTTTTTAGGAAGTGTAAATTATGTTCTGGCTTTGGGAAGGCATAAGGGTTTTGAGCCCTGCTCTTGTTAATTTCTGCTCGCTTTGAGTTTGACTCACTTATTTATTGTAATTTTTGTTCTTTTTGGGATTCATTTATTTATTGATGCTGATTTGTGGAAGTTTCACGCTTGGTAGATTATTTTATTTTATTTTTGCTGATTTTTGGTTTAATGGAGTTCTTTACTTTTCTTTGAAAAACTTTTTTTGAGGAATTTTTTTTAATTAATTTATGTTCGTTTTATATTGACATAGTCTTTTTAGGGAAAAAGAAAATAATAGTTTAAATCTTTTCGTTTTTTTAAGACTTTATAGTTGGGCCTGCTATTTGTATGCCGGATAAAAATTTTCAGCAATTTTTACCAACATACACCCTTTTAAAAATCTGGACACAAATATTAGTGTTTAATTTAGTTTCATACCTCCTCTAGTTGACCTGAAATAGAAAACTTGATACCATTTGCAAAAAAATCTGTTTACTTTCTTTGATAGCTTGGATACATTTCCGCTATTTTGATTTGGTTAAATTTTAAGAGCAGAAGTAGCCACGAAAGTTTGAACATAATACCCTCAGTCGTTCTTGGGATACTGCTGAGATGCCTTATTGCGAATTAGCATTAACACAGTTCATCTTGATTTAATCTTAGGGCAAAATTTAGTTTTTAAACATAATGGGCAAATGGGAGGGTGGGCGTGGGAGGAGGATGAGTCGTCCTCCAATCACTTTCCACTATTAAAAAGGTCATTAGTCATTCCAATTTCCAATCGAATGAGCCCTTTTCCAAGTTTCTACGACAACTCCTTCGATACGAAGTGCCCTGGTTATAAAAATGAGTATTATATTTGAAACATGGATGGCTGCAGGGTTGGTGGGAGGGGTGGGGGGTTAATCAGTGACTATATAGTAATTATGAGGTAACCAAAAGAAAGGAAAACATATGTGCTGGTTTTTCACTTATCAATGTGCTAAGATCTTACATCTTTTGTCAGAAAACGCTTAAAAGTGGAATCTTTGAACTAAGATCTTACATCTTTCGTCGTTTTATGCAAACGTCTTTCATCATTCTGCTCTGATCAGCGGTCTGAGAACAATGATGAGTATATCATCAAAGTTCTCTCATCATTGTTCTATATGGTAGAACAGTGGCGGTCTTCAGACTTTTTGCAAACATCAGTGAGCTGTAAGATCTTAGAACAAAGATGAGTTAAACAGCGATAATCTTTGCAGAAAGATGTAAGATCTTAGATGTAAGATATTAGTGTTTAAAAACGGGCCTATAGTAGAAACAAACAATGAAAAAAATGTATGTGTCGAGGGGGTATTTTCCGCCGGGGGGGGGGCGGAGGTATTTTCCGATGTTATTTTCAGCGGGGCTACTTTCCGCGGAGGGTATTTTCCGCGGGGGTAATTTCCGTGGGGAATTTTTCGCGGAAGTATTTTCAGCGGGAGAGTATTTTCCGGTTTTTTCCGCGGGGGAATTTTCCGGGGGTTAAGCACTTAAAACCTTAGAATCAGCATGAAAAACAAATAATGTGTCAATTGTAGTCGAAATTCCTTTTTAATTTAAGCATAAATTTGCTTGTTTAATTTAGTTCTTGTTTGTTTTAAGTTTTAATGTTGCCCCATATTTATAGGTTCAATTTTGTCTATTTAATTTACATATCTAGAAACCGCAAACAAAATTTGTTTTTAAATATTATTTATGAATTGCTGAGATTAATGACTAAATGAAAAACTGCTACTGTTATTTACAGTTCACATGTGTTCACTATTTTTTTTTTACAATTTTGAATTTTTTGCCGCAATATCAGTAAAAGTGTTTTCAGCTATGGTTTCCAATCCCGTGCTCTGGCTCTAAAACCTACTCTGTAAAAGGCTTGGTTTTTTTATGCGGATCCAAGCCCTATTTGAGCCTGAAACCGAAGCTAAAACAAATTTTGACTCCCGAATTTTCGCAACGAAATTCCATTTTGTTTTTCCCCCCAAAATTCCCCGAATCTTGAAGACTTGTCCCCAAAAACTCCCCGAGTTTTTAAGGCATGTCCCCGAATTTTAAGATTCGAGAGTGGAAGCCCTGCTTGATACACAGAAAGATGTTTTTGCGACCTTTGGAAGTGTCTGTTTACGAAAAAAGGAAAATAGGTGACTGCTTGTCTGTTTCTTATCTCGACTATGCTGAACAGATCAGGGTGAAATAAAATATTTGTAGATGAAAGAATACAAACATATATACAAATACTGAATTGTACCATAATTTTCTAAAATGTACCATATTTTGTGGGATTGTACTAATTTGTACCAATAGAGGTGAAATGTACCAAAATGGTACAATTGTACCACGTTTGGCATCACTGAGCGGGAGTCGCATACAATTGTGATGCGTCTGAATACGATTTTTGTCTTACCGCGGTTTTGTTTTTGAATTCCTTTTCCTGATCTTGTTTGTATTCTTCTAAGTATTCTTTTACCAACGTTTCTTTTATCTTTTCGTGAAAATTTGTCGCGTTTTAATTTGCCGATTTTACGTGGGCAACACAGCCTCCTTTGTCTCACAAGTTAATTATTCGCGTGGCATATTGATTCTTCAATTTTATTACTTATTATTATTTAACTAGCCACAGCCAAGATAATTAATGTAATTTTATTAATGTAATCACATTAGGCTACTCTGTAGACTAAATTAATTTATCTCTTCGAAAATGAGGAATTCATTTACTATTAATGCTGTTAGTAGCTCCTTTTCTTGCTGCCACCAGTATTGGTGTTGTAAGGTACGGGGGTCACCATTTATTGGTGCAAAAATGGCGCAGAAATGGTGCTATGCCACTTACTAGAGGGGGGAAGCTCCTTGACAGAGCCAAATATTAGTGGGATGCCCGCGCTTACCCCAACGGTTCTGTATCTATCGGGTAGGTCAGTACCCAATTTATAGTATACCCTGCCCTAGGGTACGATAACATGATCGAACGGTTAAAGGAGCCACTTTAAGGCCAAGGGTACCCGTCCTGGGTTACCGTTAATATTTCTAACTATCTCCTTGGACTCTACCTAGGCTAGAAAGTCAAAGATTATACAGTATAAAAAAATCTTACTGTATTCAATCACGCATATAACCGAACTGAAATTTCACTTCTAATTTTCCCCCAGGTCGCTCAACCGCGTGCCTGCGGTGGGTGGTAGGTGGATTTTTCCAGCCAATCCAAATGCTTACCAATTACTGTCTTACTTCAAATTAATCGACTTTATGCCCCTTCTTTCACCCCCCCCCCCCACGACAATTCGGACCAAATCTGTTCTCTGAACGTAGATTTTTAGCTATGGTGAATCATCCCTAACTGCGCAATTAAAGCCTCGTGGTTTGTTTAACAAATTACGCAATTAAAGAAGGAAAGAAAAAAATGGCACAGCCAACATCAAGGGATAATTAATAATTATTACTGGGGGAGAGAGAATAATTAAGGGACCACAAGAAAAGAATCTGGGAAGGGCATTTATCTGAAAAAAACTAGGACCAACGGTCCCAACACTGAATTCCGTTGTTCAATGCCATGCTGATGGTAGGGGGGGGGGGCAGGCGTGTAATGTCGCGATGGCGGGGTGTCTTTTGTAGGTTTTTATGAAAGTCCAGGCTCGCGAAAAACTCGAATCAATGGATTTAAAGCATAATTTTAACAAGAAAAAAACCCTGAAAATGTCTTAGGATTGCTGAGGGGGGCCAGGGGGTGTCGTGTGCCATCCATAATTTGCCAAAGTGGCATGAATTGTCATGGATGGCATCATGTTGAGGGTGGATTGCTAAAACACAAATCAATGCATTTAAAAGAATATTTTTATTATGAAACTATCTGTAAATACCTTTGGAATAATGAGAGTGCTAGAGGGTGCCATATGCCATCCATAGTTTGTGATGGTGGCTTGCATTACCTTGGAGTAATATGTTTTTACGCTTAAAAGTTAAGATGGGAGTGTTAAAAGAATTTTTAGGCAGATGGGGACGGAAATCTAACATCCTAGTCAAAGAAACGATGTATTTTCGTTAAAAAACTCTTGGTATGGCTTAAATTTAGCTCTAATATCAGCTCGCCCTCTGGAAATAATTGGTAGGGGGGTTATTGTCACGATGGTGTGAAATAATCACAGTCTTGGCTCAAAGAAACGGGGCATTTTCGTTAAAAGCTCTTAATATGGCTTAAATTCAGCTCTAGTCTAACATCAGTCCGTCCTTTGGAAAGGAATACTAGGGCCCCCGCCTTTCTATAATACAAGGTTCCTTTTGCCTATATTACGATCCTTTATGAGCTTTTTTACGTTTTATTTTTGTTTGTCGTGTTTTTAACAGCTTTTTCGTTGTTTTAATATTTTTGTAAATTTGTTTTAATTAATAGAAATTTTATTTATACTGTCTGTGTTTTAAAGATTTGTTGTTTAGGATGCGTCTCTAATATATAGGTGTTTACATAATTTAAGCACCGCCTTCGTCTTTTATCGCTAAATATACATTAAGAGAGATATTCTCCGAATACTTGCCAAATTTTGGCAGTAAACACGGCGTTCTAGAGTGTGCAAAAAATGGGAAATCTCCTTGCATGTGACAGGTTATTTCTATAATATATTGATCAGGAAAGTATCTTGGGAAAAACAGTTTAGTCCTGTTGCTTAGGGTGTTGTTCCGATGGAAGGAAATCTATCTTTCGAGTCCCAGCGAGGACAAAGACCTAAAGAAAAAAAAGAAAGAAAACAAAATGTTTTGAAAGAAAGAAAAAATAACGTGTTGTATATTTCGGCTAAAAATAAAATGTCAAAGAAGTATGATGTGACAGTTGTGTGCGCGCTGCCATTACGCAAGATGTCTGCCGTCATTACGCAACGTGTGCTGACCTTACATAAAGTGTTCGCCGCCATTAAGTTAAAAGAAAGGAAAAATGCTTTGAACGTTTCGGTGAAAAAAAAATGAAATGTCAAAAAGTATTATGTGACAGTGATATGTGCACTACCATTACGTAAGATCTGCGCCGTCCTTACATAAGACCCATGTGTGTGCTGACCTCACATAAGGTGTGAGCTGTCGTTAAGTTACAAGCGGGGATTCACTATGGGTCCTGACGCAAGGTTACATAAAATTTGGTCATCCATATTACACATGAACGTTTAAAACGGGGTAAGTCGTGTGACGTCATTGCAGTCCAGAGGGGTAAGTCGTGATAATCTCCCCATGTGATACAAGATTGCGTCAAAACACCTGGAAACAGCTGACCGCATTGCACAGGTGCGAGGGGCTCCATTTATCGCTATTTGTGTCTTATCCCGACCACACTCCGATTAATCATATAAAAAATACTGGAACACCTGGAATCCCGGGAATCTTGCCAGTTGGAAAAAGGGCATGCGTTTAAAAAACACGGTAGGGCATGCGCTCGGAATCTTGCCAGGGATGTCATGAAAACCAGGGCTCCCATGGGAATCTTGCCAGGGATGTCATGGGAACCAGGGCTTTCATGGGAATCTTGCAAAGGATATCATGGAAACCAGGGCTCTCATTGGAACCCGGGGAGGGATCTCATCGGAATCTGGGGAGGGCTCTAATCGGATATATTATGACGATACTACTGGAATAATTTCTGTTCGTTTTAAGTTTTAATGTCACTCCTTACTTTCAGTTAAAGAGCTTGTTTTTTTTTATTTAATTATACATTAAAACGAGTATATTTTGAAATAGAATGCCTGCAGTATCTTGGAAACAGCTTGAAGGATGAAACCAGGCATTGTTGGAGAAAGGAAGCGGGAGGATTGAGCACAATAAATTATAATTTAGTTTTGGTTAGAGGGGCAAAGGACTAACCAAATTTAGTCTGTCATTTATATTATCAATACTATCAGTATCACTGGCTACTAATCAATGACTAAATGAGACTCAAAACGAACAAAAATTGGCATTGAATAGTTAAGTCAAACTAAAAAACAACAGAAATTAGCGCAAACAAGAACATGGCTAGCGCACCTTAAGCCTTCTAACAGACACAGTGACTTTTTGCTTTACTGAACTTAGTTTTATTCTTTAGTTTTTTTTTTAATTTTTCCTAGCATCAACAAAATGACAAGAGAAAAAATATCCCGAGGTTATCTAAGGCTTAAAGATTCTGGTCGAGTTACTTGTTCTTTTCCCTCCCTCAGAAAATTGGAAAAAATTAACATTATGAACAGTGTGGTTTTTACTAATCATATCGTTAATTAAAAAAAAGGAGTCACCGTAATATCCAAGATTATTGAAAAGAACAATTGGCAGCAAACTGGTTTTTCACACTAGTTTTTCATATTCATTTTTTGAACTCTCAGCAGTTTTTGGTTTATTAACACCATAAAAAAGAGAAATAATTAAAATAAATCGTGTTTTCAGTAAAGCAATGACAATCTTGTCTTTATAAGCCTTAGGGTTCGCTAGCCTATATGATGATAACGATAGTTTCTGTTTCTTTTAATTCTGACTTGGTTATTCCTTGTAATTTCTATTAGTTTTGACACTTATTTATTCATTGATAGTAAACCCCGAAGCCGCGCCGAAATAAAAATTGGCGGCAGCGGATACAATTACGCAGGTAGTGGCGCGCTGCCGACGTCGCCGATTTTTTTTGGCGGCACGCCGTCAAGTGTTCGGCGTTTGTCCTATTTTTAGAGTTTATTTGGATACTTTTAAAAAGTTTTGGAAACTTAATCGGTAACAGTTTTATCGAAATTCGGTCCAAATTGGTTTCTTTTTAGCTTCATTACCATGACCAAACCTCAGACAAAATAAGGACAACTTCTCAAAAACATTCTTTTAATCCAAATGATCGACATCGAGACCTTAAACTGCCCTATAATTGAATGAATCCAATAAAATGGGTAATTTAAAATTTAACTCAAATTAAGCTCTAAAACTTGAATTAAACGAATTTACTTGCACCATAAATCCATGGCTAATTTATGAAACATCAATGTAATCTGCAGTGTATATCTTACTTTATGTTCGAATTTCCTGGCCTTGCAGCCTGCATTCTATTTTTAACTACCCTATCCTTAATCCCTTACTTTCTACGCTACAGAAGGTATTATTTCTCAGTGGTTCAAGATTGATTCCTCTCAAGTGATAAAAT
>JAQQPU010025238.1:0-12151 GCA_029168905.1 Artemia sp. Kazakhstan ARC1039
ATGATGTTGATGTAATTGGTATCAGTGTTTGGCTGAATAATTTAAAAACCTACATAATAAGCTTTTATAACCCTAATGGCCAAACTACAGATGCCAAGGATTTCTTTAATTATATAAATAATCCTAATATGTTAAAAAATATAATTATTTGTGGAGATTTCAATGCCCACAGCCTTTTGTGGGGGAATAAACCAGCAAAAAAGCTGGTAAATTCAATGAGCATATGACTTCAAATAATAATGAATTAGCTGTTGCTACCCCTCCAAACCTGAATACATATTTCAACCCCAAAAGTGGCAGATTCTCCACAATTGACCTACAAATTGTCATTAAATTTTTTGAATAAAATTTACATAAATAAAATTGATAGTCTATGTACTGACCACTTTGCTATAGTTTTCTCCCTAAATGAACCTGCTGAAACTTTATCTCATACCTCCAAATATATCAACACTATAGCAAATTGGTCTATGTTCCAAAATAAGCTAAATGATGAAATTACAAGTTTCACCCAAAGTTCATGCATTTCTAACACAACAGTTGACACACATGCTGAAGCCTTGACATCTTTACTAATAAATACAGCTATTCATGCTATCCCCAGGACAACACCTAATAAAACATTCCCTAAACAAATTCCTAAAGCATGGTGGACAAATGAGTGCCTAAATAAATGGAGGATAAAAAAGGCAGCTAGGACAGAATTAATAAAAAAACCATCACCAACTACATATTTAAAAAAATTACAAGCAGAATCTAATCTAAAAAGGACTATAATAGATGCTAAATATAAATACTGGAATAATTTTGCCAATAATCTCTCCAGAGAAACACATGAGCCAATTATACATAAAGTCATAAGCCACATCTGTGGGAAAAAGACTTCCCCCAACCCACTCCTGTATGAGCTTATACATAATAATACCCATTATGACAATAATAATGAAAAAGCTAACCTATTTGCAACTCTTTTTGTTAATAAGCTAACATCAAATAATCAAAGCAAACTGTCCACAATTCCTATGAACCCAAGTTACCAACCACGCCCAGGATCCGAGTACATAACTAATCCATTTTCAATCCAGGAATTGAATAATGCAATACATCATATTAGGACCAAAACTAGCGGCAGCTATGACAATATACACCCTACATGGATAAAGAATCTCACACCTTCATACAAACAAGAACTGCTAAATTGTTATAATCACGCTTGGGCATCTTCTAGGTTCCCCAATATATGGAAATGTTCGTCCCTCCTACCAATCCTAAAGAAAAATAAACCAAAAGATAACCCTGAGTCTTATAGGCCCATAATGATTACTCCTGTGATTGGGAAAATAATGGAGAAAATGATCTATCACAGACTCCTCTGGTTTGTTGAAAAAAATAATATGATCCCTCACACTCAAACTGGATTCAGGAAACACCACTCCTCAACAGATGCTTTCATTTTGCTAACAAATGCAATAAATGAATCTTTCTCAAAAACTAATGTCCTAGTTGCAGCTTTCCTAGATTTTGAAGGGGCATATGACAATGTGAACCACCAAATCCTTTTAAACAAACTTGCAAACCTTGGAGTACCCCCTAAGCTAGTATCTTTTATTAAATCCTTCATAGAAATGAGAAGTTTCATCGTTTGTGTTGGTTCAGCCTCTTCACCCCAAAAGACAATAACCAAAGGCCTACCTCAGGGAGCAGTCCTCAGTTGCCTCCTATTTGCCCTATATCTCTGGGACATGAACCTACCCCACACGAATCTACAATATGCTGATTATCTGGTGCTATGGTCATCTGGCAACACCTTTCAGATAGCACAGTCAAATCTGCAAAAGTCACTTTTCCAGTTTGAAAAATTCTCTCAACATTCAGATTTACCCATTGCACCCACCAAGTGAAAAATAATCCAATTTCACCGGAAGCGAAACCATGTTAATGCAAAACTAACTCTAAATAAAACAACTATTCCAGAAGATAATCATATTAATTACCTAGGTCTAATGCTTGACCAAAAACTTAATTTCCACCTCCACATTTCAAACACAATAAAAAATGCTATAGAAAAACAAATATACTAAAAAGACTTCTTTCCACACCCTGGGGTTGTAAGAAGAAAACTTTACTCCAGTTTTATAAATCACATATAAGACCCCATATTGACTATGGGCTCTTCGTCTATGGTGCATGTGCAAAGACCCAGATGCAAAAAATTGAAACAACACAAAATGATATAATACATCTCATATTTGGTCTTAGGAAACCCACAAGCACCAAGTTTCTGCTTATGGAGAGTGGATTGACAACAATAAGGGAGATACGTAGCTTTCTCTTGACAAAACATCTTACAAAAATTAAATCAAATAGCTCACACACACTACATAATTGGTTAAGAAATCCAGCCATGTATAGAGGCATTGCAGATGAGTATGCCAATATTCAGAAGAAGTTCCCCATACCAGCAAAGTCTATTGCACCCACTTTCCCCCAATCCCCCCCATGGAATTGGTCAAGTCCCATAATAAATAATGACTTCTCAAAGTGGAATAAAGATTTAACCCCCATTGCTTTTGTCCAAAAAAAAATTTGCAGAACTTAATACAATTACCTATAAAAATCATTTCCAAGTATTTGTTGATGGGTCAAAAATGAATGAGAAGGTTGCAAGTGGTGTTTTCCTTCCTCACCTGAAAATTGCAATGGGGAAGATATTATATAATAATTTATCTATAATGTCTGCTGAGTTAAATGCTATAATCATGGCATTAGAACACCTTAAGGAAAATCAACCTCCAATTGCAAATTCAAATAATATTATCATATATTCAGACTCTCTATCAAGCCTTGAGTTGCTGGCCTCAGCTCCTCAATATAAGTTGGAAATTGACACTTATCATTGTCTCAGTATTATAGATAATCTTGCTTCAAGTGGCATAAAAACTTATTTTCAGTACATTCCTAGCCACTCTGGCATAAGTGGTAATCATCAGGTTGATGAAATAGCAAAAAATGCTATAAATATTGACCAGCCAAGTGGGAGACCAATCCCAATTAGAGATATTTACCGATGAAGGCTATCATATATTAATTTTAATAAGATTA
Source organism: Artemia sp. Kazakhstan ARC1039 (assembly GCA_029168905.1). Lineage (NCBI taxonomy): Eukaryota > Metazoa > Arthropoda > Branchiopoda > Anostraca > Artemiidae > Artemia > Artemia sp. Kazakhstan ARC1039. Next base: position 3,103 of record JAQQPU010025238.1, read on the forward strand.
ATTTCCCTCTTTCTAAAATTTCCCCTAAAAATCCCCCTTTCCCTCTTTCTAAAATTTATCATAGAATTCGTTCTGGAACAAATGGACTAAATTTCCTTGCATTCTCATGTAAGTTTTCTAATTCAAGTGGTTCAATTCCCCTGTCCCCTCTTTGCAGGCATTGTAATATGAATAATGAAACGATTGACCATTGCCTATTTGAATGTAATATGCTGACGTCTGCACAACATACCTTGCTTTGTAAACTGTTAAAATGCTTCAAACACCACAAAATCTCACTATCAGCCAAGAGCCTAGCCAACTATACCTGCACACAGAGCACAGAAATCGATATCTATCACCTTACATTTGAACTCCTTGAGTCAAAAGATCTACTGAAAGATATCTGAGAATATCTAATAAATAAGAGACGACCAAGCCAGTAGCTCTGTAGACCACAGAGTGAAGCAAAAAGAAAAGGGCTAAATAGTACTAACTGAATAGCCCGCCTGCTGTGAATTAGAAGAAGAAGAGTCCTCATTCACCCGGATCCGTTGCCAACTGTGGCCTGTAGGCGCGTCAGATAAAAAAAAATAACTTGATGAACATTAAGTGGTTATATTTGGTTTTGGAAAACAGGGAAGGAGTAATTGGATTGAGCTGAAATTTTAAGGATAAGCTCCCAGGCCCTAGGAAAGCTTATCCTCTAAATTTCAGCTCGATCGGACAACGTTAAAGGGGGGCTGTGGTGGGAGGGTCGAAACTTCTGGCCCACTTTCCCCCATGAAGATAAAGTCGGAGGGGGGTGAAATTTTGCATGTTTCTTAGTTTGAGCTTAAGTTACAAAATACGATCACCGCCGTCTCTCTGCGACCGCTAGGACCGGAAATTGCTTAACATTGTGGTGGGTTGCCTCTTTAAAGAGGCACAAGTGTGCCTCCTTCAACTTTTCTGACTGGTGTACTCAAGACTTAAGCTATAGTTTTTTGTTTGTTTTTTTTTTTTTCTAGCAAGGAAGATCTATCTTCTGATTCAGAAAAAGGCAGTGATCCTCTCTATCGACCTGAACTAGATGCAAGCAGCCTTTCAGAACTAAATTTCTGAGAATCTGATCAGGAAGTAGCTGAGGCTCTTCAAGAAAATGTGGATTATGATCCTGCTGTTAAATAGAAGAAGAAGAAGAAGGAAGATGATCTCTTTTCAGCGGTTAATGTCAGTGTTGGCTGTGGTTCTAGTTCAAGTGCCATAACAGGTTCAGTGGCAGCAGAAAATCAGGAACACCTTGAGATTCCCAATAATGCTGAACCTGTACAAGAAACAACCAAGCCAGATCTAAATAGTCATAGCAATACAGTGGATCATCCTAATTCATGTAAAAAGACCAGAAAACAAACTTCAGATAGGAAGAACTGGGTTAAGACAAAGATCAAGGCAGCAGTAAACTCTGGTACTGTATATATGAATCCTAACAACCAGAAAACTCATGGGAAAGTGAAGGATGTTGTTTGTAATAAGGATTGTCATTATAATTGCAGTCAGGCTATTGCCTCTGAAGAGAGACAAAAGATTTTTGATGATTTCTGGAGACTAAGTAGGGATATGAAGAAAATGTTTTACTTGAAAACAACTAAGACCATTCCAACCAAGACTAAAACCAAGAAGAAAGCAGAGACGCACAGGAGTTGCACACTGTGATATTATTTTATCATTAACACAAAAACAGGCCAGATTTGCAAGACATTTTATTTGGCTACTCTTGATATTTCAGAGAGAAGAGTTTACTACGCACATTCAAATGTTGCTACAACAGGAGTGTCAAATCCAAAGGCAGCACAGGTACCTCGAAACAAAACTAGTAACGAGGACATTGAATTAGTAAAAAAGCATATTGAATCTTTCCCATGTGCTGAATCCCATTATACTCAAGCCAAGTCTACCAGAAAATTCTTGGAGGCAAATCTAAACATTTGCAAAATGTATGAACTGTATCAGGAATACTGCAGAGAAGTAGCAAGAAATGATGTTAGTGAGTTCAAGTATTGTGAGATCTTCAACACGCAGTTTAATTTGTCATTTCATATTCATGACAAGCACGTCATGCTTGGTACAACAAACGTTGACAGCAGTAATGCAGCCATCTATTATCACTACAATAAACAGAGGGCAAAATAAACAACTGTTTAATTTGATATCTATCCCAAGATAAAAGCAGAACAAAATGGAAGGGGACACACTTTTTTTTATTACTGATGAATCAGTGTGTTTACAGGAGTTATATCATAAAAAAAACTAAATTGAAAGTCATAAATGATTCTTTTTTCCTGGGAAGAGAGAGGGAAAAAATGTCAGATAATTTGATTAAGGAGGGCCCAGAAATTCAAACAAGCTTGAAATGTCAGTGCATTGGGCCAAAATTAGCCCTTGCCTTCAACTCTAAGCAAACCAAAGCCTATTCATCATAAATAAATAAAATGAGTGTTAAACCAATGTATGTGCCTTAAACAAATAGTATTTTAATAAAACTTGAATTTGTATATGTTAAGAAAATTTCTACTTATTGTTCTCCAAATTAAAGGAGGGGTAGCCTATTGTCTTTTTAAGCCTAGGATAATCAAAATCTTTAAAAAAATTTCCTTTATAAGCTGAAAAAATTATAGACAAAAAGAAAATGGTCTTTTAGCTACAGGGAAACTCTAATACAGCAACTTTACCCTATATTTCCTAGGGAGTGCTGTATCTCATTTTACCACTTTTAGTGACTGGGTTTTTATTTTACAGTAACTTTACAACAGTACTTTAGAGTGTGTCTTTCTTTTGCATTATGTTCAGTCTCATGCTTAGACAACTGAGTAAAAGATATTGCAACACCTTCAATATAACAAGGATTAAGAAAAGGACTGCTATATATGTTTCTCTAAAAAAAACATTCCATCTCAACTTCAATTTTTTTAGTCTCAAGAGTCTTGAGCTTTTTCTGCAGCAACTTCCAGTTAGTTTTAACAGCCTTTACCTCAGTTTTTACCAAAGAGATAGAACAGCATATTTTTTTCTGATCCCCACTCATTATCAAAGAACATTCTGAACACTCTGAATAAACATAAACAGCAAAGTTTTAAAGTGAAATGAACAATAATAATAGTATACAATATATGGCAAAGATTAAATGCATTTCTCTTTTATTTATCTTATCATTTTCAGCCCTTCAAGGGCTAAAAACAGTTCATAATAATTAAAAGTTTCCAAACATGTTTCTAAAAAGTAAACTGTCTATTGAGAAACAATTACCATTTGTAGCTTATTCAGGAATGGTGATTATTACTACTCTTAGTTTTAACAGTAAAATGTTATTTTGAAGACATTTTTAAAGAAATAAAAACTCCTCAAAAACAGTGTCAGTTTGCAATGTCATTTTTAAGAGATTTCAGGCTGCTTTTGAAAATCCCTGCAAATTTGTTTTCAAAAAATATTTTAGGGTAAATATTTTGCTGTTCATATTATTGACTTACAAATAAAGTGAACATACCACTTGATGCCTTTTTCTATGCTCTTTTTAATTACAATAATCACTTTTGCCACAAACGAATTTCACCCCTGCCTCTATATACCAATTCAAGGTATATATTTGCACACTAGGGGGGGAGGGGTAAAGTTTAAACTTACCTCTTATTTACATCAGAAATAAACTTTACACCAGCCCAAGCTAATGTGCAAATATACATCCTGAATTGATATATACAGGGGTGGGGGAAAAAATTCATTTGTGGCAAGTGATTGTTATATTTAGAAAGAGCATAAAAAGACATTAAGTAGTACATTTATTTGTAAGTCATTTATAATATGAACAGCAAAATATTTACCCTTTTTAATAGGCTATTAAGACTAAGTAAAATAATAATTACTATTCCTGAATCAACTACAAAGGGCATTTTTTCTCACTGGACAGTTTTTATAGAAACATGTTTTAAAAAATTAAGCATATTAGTAGACTGTTTGGTATAAATTTAGGACCAGTCCCCATCATAAGGAGACATGTTAAAAAAAATCCTTACTTCTTAATATGCAAAATCATCCTAGTTATCATATTTTCTTCTGGGAGCACCTTCATCCTCCCTATTTTCTTTGTTTTTCCAGTTTTTCAATATTTTGTTTTTTCTCTAAGTCTTGAAAATTGCTTATAAAACAAACACCCAAGAGCCATCTAGCTAATCTAACCTAACCAAGCCTACATTTATTAATATTAGCCTATTTGTGTCTTTTTGGTAGATGGCAGTAATGCTGTTTAACATTCATTGTATAGAATATTTTAAAATGGTTAAATGCAATCAAATATGTTTATTTTTCACAAATATGTTTATTTGTTAAAAAAAAAATTGTACAACAGTGAAAATAGTGAGGATAAAGGTACTCCTGCAGGAAAATATGTTAACTAGGATTATTTTGCATATTAAGAAGTAAGAATTGTTTTCTTAACATGTCTCCTTATGATGGGGACTGGTCCTAAATTTATATGGACTGTTTCACCTTTTAGGGCCCCATTAAGGGCTCAAAAATGTAATTTCCCTCAGAAGAGATTATTGAATTACAAAAGAGCATTAGAAAGGCATCAGATGATGTATTTACTTCTATCCTAGCTAATTCTAAAATTCTCATTCACTTAGCCCATGCCTACTTTTCAAGATAGTAAGATGACTTTCAACCAAAATTTTACCAAAAAGACATTGATCAGTGTGTTCACTTTATCCCTAAATTAGTAATGAAATTGGCAAAATTTTACTTTAGCTACTTTTGGCTATCTTGGAAAGGGGTTAGGTTAGGAAAATGAAACTTCCAGGGATGGGTCTACAGGGTAAAATATGTCATGTGGAGGTATTTTGAAGTACCTACCTCTACTCATTCCCCCTCTAGAGGGTTCTGACCTTTGAGGACCTTTAAAAATCTTTGTGTTATAAATATTGCAAAATAGATCTTCTGCTTAAATGAAGTACAATAAAATTGTTTTAAGCTCCACAACTTTGCTCAATCCCAATTTATATGGTTTTAAAGATATGCAAATACATTTCCTAAATTTTGAAAGAAAAAATACATTGATAGGGCTTAAAATTCTACTCTAATAACTGGAATTGCATTTTCATAACTACAGCTAGAGAAAAAGAAACTGATAACTAAAAATTAAGATAAAATGTCATTTTGTAAAAATTTCAATAGGTATTGACCTGTCATGTAGGCAAATTGGTAAATTTTTACCAAATCATTTTATTGACTTAAAAATAAAGTGAATATACCACTTGATGTCTTTTTTATGCTCTTTCCAAATATAATAATCATTTTTGTCAAAAATGAATTTTACCCCCACCCCAGGGTTTGGACAGGTCTGTTTGTTTCAAATTATAGGCTCTGTCCTATTTTTATAGGATTTCCCGGGCCCAAATATAGGATTCGGAAACCCTCGGGATCAGATCTGTAGTAGATAGAGTGGGATGCCTGGTCACATAAATCCGTCATTTCCCGAGTTTTTGTGCTTTTTTTTTAAGTACAAACTGTACAAAATCAGATACACATACTTTGCAAGAGACTGCTCCATTCTCGCAGATTCCGCCATCTGCTCTCTTTCACTTGTTCTGGACTTCACAGCTCCTTTGAGCAAAGAGACAGTTAGGGCAATGTCTATGGAACTCTTGGACTCGGTAGCCTTCTTCATTCTGTTGGTCGCTTCCTGAAGTAGAGTATCTGCTACTGTTCTCTTTTCTTGCTCTGATGCTCTAAGTTTTTTCCTTTTACTTTCCAGGTCTTCTGTTTCTTTCTTTTTGTCATGGACCTCCTGCAACTTCCACTTGCTGTCCTCTTCGAAAGCTGCTTTTTCCTTCTCGGATAGCTCTTCTTTTTTCTTTTCATCCAGATATTGTTGATACCAAGACCGTGTGGAACGTGCAAGATTCAACAGCTCTTTTGTAATAACAAACCGTTCTGGTTTTCCTCCATAAAGCCTCAACGTGTCATATACCAAGAGTCTTGCATCCAGAACGCGTTCAGACATCAAGGCCCGGTCTTCACCAAGAATCCTATCAGAACACGAGAACCCACGCTAAACATCTACGCTGCCATGCGCCAATGTCAGCACCGCTTTGATAAGCTTGGTAAGTTCTGGGTACTTGCTGTGCCCGCGCTCATTCAACAGTCCAAAATAATGGCTCCAAAAATGATTGATCCAAGTAATGTCCTCACAGGGTCCAGTTTCCTTTCGCAAAAACAGCCACTCAGCCTGGGCGATGTCTGAGCTTACTCCAATTGCAATCTTGCATGCCATAGCTGCTATGTCTGCAATGCTTCTTGAATACTTCATGTTGATCGGACTCAAACAGCGTAAGCCTCAAGAAAATCCTTTTCCAGAGGACATTTGTTCAAAATATGGCAAATACCCACAATCAAATGTTTTGCACGTTGACATAGAAAATGTCCTTGTCTTTCAGTGTTGCTTTCTCACCAAAAGCTTGTTCCACATTTTCTGAAACTATGGGCTTTTCTGCAAATTTTTCAGCAAGGTTCAACATTTCTGGTGAGAAATTTTCAGTCTTGGTCACAAAATCTAAAGTAAAGACCCCTCCGCAAAGCGTCAGAACTAGTCTTTTGATCTCTGAGTGCAGAACATGAATGAGAGGCTCTTCTTTCTGGAACAGTTGGATGAAACTCATGAACAGTTCTGCTGAGGCTTGAACAAACTTAAGTTGGGCCTTCATCATTGCGCTTTTGATATAAGCCAAAATCTTCAGAAATTTGGGAGTGAACAGAAGATTCTTCAGTTTTTTCTCTCTCGGCACAAAGTTCAGGAAGTACAATAAGATTGCCGGCCACTGGTGCATGATTCTAGCAAGGGCACGTCTGATTGTCAGCCAGCGGCTTGGGACATGCTTCATGAAAGCATTCTCTGGCACTCCCACTTTCTTTTGGCACTTCCGATAGTCTTCACAACATGCTGGCCAACCATCAAAAAATGAATGCACAAGAATAACAAAGTTGGAATTTTCTTCTCCAAACACCTGAAGACCTTTCAAGAAAGCGTTATGAATTATATGGATGTTGCAAGTACCAATGTTCAACATTCCCTTTTGTGTCACTTTATTTTTTTTGGCATTGAACTTGTTCCAAAGGCTTTTGTTGACTTTTGGTCCGTCACTTCCAAGCGTGATCAGTTTTTCAAGTGGCAGCTGATTCTGCTCAATGGCTGACATAATCTTCCTATACAGGTTATCACTTGTTGCGTGGCCCATAAAACTTGTGCATAAATGTCTGCTCTGGATTTTGTTTCTGTATGAGGACCAATATTGAACACGTATCTGTAACTCTTTCATACCAGCGTTGTTGGTTGTCTTGTCATATTCTAGTACAAAATATGACTGAATGTCCTTCACAAGCATTTGCTTACAGTAAGGATGCCGTGCATTGGTGATCAGATACATGTGTTTCTTTGCACATAGGGACATTCCGTCAGGGATCTTACCGGGGAACATCACATGGAAAGTTGTGACAATATGGTCTGAAGAGTTAGTAGACATGGAACTCTGTACCATCTGAAGTGCCCATATTAACTCAGCTTTATAAGCAGTATCACACTCACAAAACATGTTTGTACCAACTAATGGTTTATCCTTGGTGATTTCATCAACTCGAGATTGTCCGGTCAGGTGAAGCTGTAGTGGATGTGGTTGAGCAGTAACTGTGGCTCTGTGTTCTGAAGATCGCACATGTTGGTTTAGCTGAGCAACCCCAGCTGTGCAACCAAGATTTTTCAAGCATAGTTTGCAAAAGAACAAGTAATGGTCGTTCCCAGTTTTACACCAATCTTTCTACCTCTGCAATTTGTCTTAGCAAGCCATGAACTATTGAACTTGGTAGGCCCCATACTTAATTACCAAGCATCACCTGCAAAAGAGCATCCTGCGATTATAAGGCCATAAAAAGAAAAAAGTGGATGTGTCCAAAACTGGGCTGTATTTGCATCAGCCTTTTATAGCGTTCAGCCAGGAAACGCATAAGTTGCAAGAACTCAAAATCTCATTAAGCAGAGACTGCTAACCTATATACTGATCTTCACTCATTTCAGACAGGCCCAACATGACGAAAACCAAAGCATAGGTTACTAAGTCAACACAACAGCATAGCCCAGGCAGAAGCAGCTTACTAATCCCAACACAAAGCATTAGTTAAGTTCAAACTGCTCAACAGTTGTAATTAGTTATCAATCTACACCAAAAGACAGCACAGTCTACAAACAGAGTCACAAGCAAAGAAAAGCACATCTTGGCTTACTTAATGAGCAGTGAAAATTGCAAATCACAAGCAATGTTCTTGGTGCTCTTCAGCCAAAAATATAGGAATAATAGGATTTTAGCCAAAATATAGGCATTTTATAGGAGTGCATTAAAATATAGGAATTTATAGGCGAGTCTGAACCCTGCCACCCCTATAGGCCTATACCAATTCAGGATATATATTTGCACATTAGGGGGAGGGGGGGGGGGTAAAGTTTAAATTCACCACCCATTTTTATCAGAAATAAAATTTGCCCCCCCCCCTAATGTGCAAATATATACCCTGAATTGGTATATATAGGGGTGGGGGTAAAATTCATTTCTAACAAAAATGATTATTGTATTTGGAAAGAGCATAAAAAAGGCATCAAGTAGTATATTCACTTTATTTGTAAGTCAATAATATGGTTGGTAAAAATTTACCAACAAATTTCAGGACCCTCTAGAGGGAGAAGAAGTGGAGGTAGGTACTTCAAAATACCTTCTTGGGACATACTTTAGCCTGTGGACCCATTCCTGAAAGTTTCATTTTCCTAACCTAACCCCTTTCAAAGATAGCAAAAAGTAGCTAAAGTAGAATTTCACCATAGAATTATGTTTATGTTTACCATTGCCTCAAATGGTAGGCTGTTTGGTAAATATATACCAAATCATATTATTGAGTTAGGAATAAAGTGAATACACCATTCAATGCCTTTTTTTATGCTGATTTCAAATATAATAATCATTTCTATTGGAAATGAATTTCAGCCCCCCCCCCCCCC
>JAQQPU010025239.1:0-12150 GCA_029168905.1 Artemia sp. Kazakhstan ARC1039
CCCCCCGAAACAAATTGGGCCCCCCAAACAAGTTCCTGCGTACGTGCCTGGTCCTCACCAAAACGATTTAATGTACATGAAAGCTTTGGATCGTCCCAAGCCAAAAGATTAAACGATTCGTTCTTCCCAAAAACGGATCCGTTAATTTCACGTCTCTGATCGGCTTGAAATTTACATCCATAAGACCCTGGGCCAAGTAAGACCAAATACAAGGTAAAAAGAAACTATTTTCGGCTATATTAATTCGCGATGCCTACGCACAACTGCTCCCCCAATAAACATGCAGGACTTTTTCCAGGAGGCTTATATATTGGTGGAACTATGTCTATCAAAACAACAGACAATGAAGAATTGTTAAGAGACAATGGGAAAAAACTGCAAGACTTTTGAGGTCAGTCTGCATCTCCCCTCCCTTCCTGGGTACTTCCATACCTTTTTGTGCTAGGTTTCTGTGAAATTAAATCTCTTTTAACCGATAATAATGTACAGTAATGCTTTGAGATAATCACTATTTCTATAGAGCATAAAAAAGTTAGAAATCTATTATCCCAATTCATATACACTGGATTATCTAGCGTTACCTTATCAAGCTTATGTTAGGGCCGTTTTTTCACTCATCAATGTGCTAAGATCTTACATCTTTTGTCAGAAAACGCTTAAAAGTGAAATCTTTGAACAAAGATCTTACATCTTTGGTCGTTTTTGTGCAAACGTCTTTCATCATTCTGCTCTGATCAGCGGTCTGAGAACAATGATGAGTAGATCATCAAAGTTCTCTCATCATTGTTCTATATGGCAGAACAGTGGCGATCTTCACACTTTTTGCTAACATCAGTGAACTGTAAGATCTTAGAACAAAGATGAGTTAAAAAACGATAATCTTTGCAGAAAGATGTAAGATTTTAGTGCTAAAAAAACGGGCCTGTTAATTCAGAAAAACTTACGGGGGTAGCCTAAAGAAACATATCTCTTGAGTCTTGACGTTAATCTAATCGAACAAATAATAATCAAACACTTAAGAAATCGGCAAGGAGAGCTTATCTCCAATTCATTGCAACTTGAAACACTACTGTCTAGTGTGCCTTATCTTCATTAAATAAAAAACGAGTTCTCTTCAACTGAAAGTAAGGAGCAGCATTAAAACTTAAAACGAACAGAAATTATTACGTATGTGAAGGGGGTTGTCCCCTCCTCAACACCTCGCTCTTCACGCTAAAGTTTTTTAGTACTTTTAAAAAAGATTCTTATTGTTCTAATTAAACGAACACTGTTTTACGAGTCGTTCTTAAAGAATTGGGACAAAATTTCAAATTTTTGCGTGAAAAAACTTGATTTTTATATTTAATTTCTGATCGTTTTTTTTTAATAATGCCAGGAAATTTGGCTCCCCCTCCACGGAAAAAATCCTCCTCTCCATGGACATTTCCTCTCGACACTTGAATTCTGGTGAAAATTTACACTGGACAATTACCCTTAACATCTCCCTGCATAAAATTAAATCGGCAAAGGGAAAGCAAGGCATAAGAACAATTTCGTATAGGGATTCTGGCAAATTCCCCCAGTTGAAATTTTCCCCTGAAAAATTCACCCCCTGAAAACGTCCATCCCTACTGAAGCTCCTTCCCGTGGAAAATCCCCCAGCAGAAAAAAGTCATCCCCCCACCCCCAAAAAATGTATGGATGCTTCCCAATAACAAATACTAGGCCTATACGTAAACAAATGGCAAATTTTTCTACTTAAAGACCTTTCCCCAGGGGCAGCGGGGGGGGGGTCATGTTATCTCCAAAGGCAACATTTTGAGAACTGTGAGCAAATCCAAAGAGGTTGCAAAATACTTCGATGTTCCCAGGTTATCACTGCAGAGTTTAGGGGGATCCAGCTATCACACAACTAAACAGTACTACGCTTGAAACTGCCAGTTCAGACACCATGGGGAGCAATTACAGATTGTGTGGAGAATTTGGTAAAAACTAAATTTTCCCGCCAAACACTAACCATTTCTGGAGATATTGACATTGAACATGGAATTAAAATCAGATTTCTTGACAGTGATGTGATCTGGACCAAGGTTGAAGGCATACTGGCTCTTGTAGAGCCCATTACGACCTGGATTACAAGAATACACGCCATTGGACATGGAGACATGGATTACAAGGATTACAATTGAACAAGACACACCGAATCTGTCAGCCATCCCAGATATTTTCAACGACTTAGAGAGCAAATATGCATCAGTTTCAGTTCCAAAGTCTTTGGCACCGCCCTTGTCTGAGGAAAAGAAGTTTCTGAAGCTCACTGCATTACAGAAAAAAATTGTTTAGAGTCCGATTCACTGTGCTGTCAATAGCCTTGACCCAAAGTTGACGGGAAAAAATTCGATGATGACCAAGTCATAGAGGCAATGGAGTTTATTTACAAGCTTTTGGAGCATGTTTGTTGTGCTGAGGAGACATCCAATTTCCTGGCGGAGCTAGCGTCATATTGGTCAAAACAAGGATTCTTTGCAAAGCCTTACCTCTGAAAAGTCATAGAAAATATGACTGCTATTGCTTGGTGGTCAAATGTACCACTCTTCAACTTGGTGAACTTGCAATGACAATCCTAACACTTCCGAGTGCCTCAGCTGAAAGTGAGCAGAGTTTCATTACATTTACCAATAATTACACTGTAAAACGAAACAAAATTGAAACCAAGAGGGATGGGAAGCTAGTATATGTCACCCACAACCTCAAGCTTCTGGAACCCGAAATCAGGAAACAATCAGTTCCAGAAACCAGTGGTTTAGAATAGGCACAGTCGCCTGAATCAGAACCTTAGTCTGAAGGAGAGCTAGATTTGCCAGCAATCCTGTTGAAGGCAGCTTAATGACTGCGAAAGAGACAGATTGTTCTGCTATTATGATCCAGTACTTAGTTAATCATCATCCTCAAAGTGTTACAGCTACTCTTTCTATTTTATTTGTGTTTGGTGTTTTTATAAATAAATGAAAAATAGCATGTATATGATATGAGAAATATGACTGAGTGCAGCTATTTAAATATTCAAGGCTATTAAGGTAACATTTGTCTTAGATTAAAATGTAGAAAAAAAGTTGCAAATATGATTTTACTCCCAAATAATGGTAAATTTGAAGGGTTTTTTTTACTAAATAGTTCTCCAAAATCAGGCACTGTCCAAGTACTGAGGTATTACCCTAGGCACAATATTACCAAAGGGATAATGTTAATTATATGTTAAGTAAATGTAAAACCAAAGGAAACTAGACTGTTGATTAAATGGATGAGATTCTAGATGAGGAACTTTACCTTTTTTAAGCCCAGGAAAATCAAAATCATTCAAAAATTCCATTAAAGGCTGAAAAAGTGATGCTTAAAAAGAAATGCTCAAATGAGGTAGTTCAGACATAAAAAACCTTCTGATGAACGCCTGATAGTAGACGTGAAACCTGATAGTAGATGCGTCCTCTATTGGAAGTGGCGAACTGGTATCATGTACTATCGGTGACACTGTACGACCAAGTCCATGGAAAATTTAAAAAAAAAGCCCCTTAAACGTGCTTCAGATCTGATTTGGAATAAGGAGTTCTGTTAATTCCAAATTTGCTTGGTTTTGACTTTGAGTTTGACTCCATGCTATTTTAACAAAAAGGAAAAACCATGCCTCTTAAAGGCACTTCAGAGAGAAAACCTCCTGGTGTAAGTCTAGTAGATGCATTCTTGATTGCGAGGGGGGAACTGGTATCATGTACTATAGGGTTCTAGGTGAATACCCCCCCCCGGAAAATACCTCCCACAAAATACCCCCCGGGAAAATATCCCCCCCCCCGCGCTAACCATCCGCAACAGACATAGCAACAATATATTCATTTTCACATGGGGTCCCAATCTAGCCCATGTCCGCCGCTTCCATCATACAAGCCCAATTTTTTGGGTTCTATAATTGTACCCTTATACTGTGCTTCTCTCCACCTAGTATCTCTCAAATCACCCCCCAAATAGTACCTATTGATTAGCACAGCTCAGCCCTGTAATCTCAGCAAACTTCAATTTTTCAAGTTTTGGGTCATTTGCCTGGGACTCTGGGCAGGTGGGCACCCCCAAAAATGTCCCAAATTTCTCTCTCGTTCTAGCAATTGTTCACGGATGTCTAATACCGTGAATGGTTAGACTGTTGCTCAGGCGGTAATCATGCGGTAAACACATACCAACAATATTTTTTCGTTTTCTCTTGGAATCCCAATCTAGCCCATGTCCATGGCTTAGCATTCAAGCTTCTCACTTCAGGATAGGCGGGGAGGGGGTGCCCGTCGTCTCCAATCACTTCCCAAATAGTATCTATTCATTGACTCAGCTCATTCCAGCATCCTGAACAAATTTCATTTTTCACTATTTTCAATGCATAGTGACCCCCTCATATAAAGTCTGTGGATTGTCATCAGGGGTTCAGGATGCAAATTGTTAATTAATTATTAGACAAAATTTGGACATTTTTTACTGTTCAGTGTTCAGATTGGAGCGTTGGGGTCTGACTATCTGGGCTTTATTTTTCAAGGCCTGAATGCTAAGCGATGTACATGGGCTAGATTGGGACCCCGTCTGAAAATGAAAAAAATATTGTTGGTATGTGTGTAGCACATGCAGGGTTACCGCTAGGGAAACAGTCAAACCGTTCACGGCTTTAGGCATCCGTGAATAAGTTCTAAAGCGAGAGAGGAATTTAGGACAATTTTTGGAGGCGCCCACCTGCCCAGAGTCTCAGGCAAGTGACCCAAAACTTGAAAAAGTTGAAATTTGCTCAAATTGCTGAACTGAGCTGAGGCAATGAATAGATACTATTGGGAAAGGGATTGGAGCCGGCGGGCATTCGTGAACAAGTGCTAAATTGAGAGAGGAATTTGGGACAATATTTGGGGGCGCCCACCCAACCAGTCTTGGGCAAGTGACCCAGAAATTTTTAAAATTTGAGAAAAATTGAAATTTTCTTAGAATATGGGGCTGAGCTTAGGCAATGAATAGGTACTATTTGAAAGATAAAGATGGCTTTTAACGATTGTTTGCCTGTTATTTCAAGCAAATTAATGGTCCTATGTCAACTCTAAATTCTTGGTCAACCTTCTTAAGACCATAGGCGGGCGTGCCTTGTTTGCCTCTCATTACAGGCAATCTAACGGTCTTATGTCAATTTTAAATTCTTGGTCAACATGCCTAAGACTCTAGGTAGACCTGCCTTTCCAAAAACTAACAAACAAGTATGTGTCCAATAAGAGAGTCATGCTTACTCCCGCCATTCACCTTTGCCCCAGCCATTTAAAAATTTGCCTCTCAATTACTTGGACAATCCATCTTGGCTTTTCTCTTTCTACAATGAGCCATGTCTCTGCCGGGGGTATTTTCCGGGGCGTATTCGCTGGTGTGGTAAACGCCGGCCACCGTACTATAGTTCGAAAGGGGTGTCATGTATGTGAGGGTGTCGTGTATATGAGAGTGCCCTCCCCCCTCAAATGTCTTCATCCAGTCTACATAAAAATTTAAAGTTGGTAAAATTGTGATTTTTTTTTTTTTTACAAGGGTAAATGAGCTGATGGAAATATAGAAGGTAAAATCAATGAGAGAAGATCAGTCTCAGTTGTTAAAACATAAAATGATGAGATTTTAATAGCAATATCACCCAAATTAGTCAGTAAAAACGACCAACCATTCAGTAAAGTCCACTGCTCCCCCCCCCCCCCCTAAAAAAAACATTTTGGCTAATGACACCTCTGATCAGTACCAGAACAAGCCCACATGAAGTAAATAATTGTACTTCTTAGTCCCAGCCTGTTGTCTCTTTGCTCTTCCATCATAGATCAAGCTTTCTACAGTTATACAAATAACAGAAGGTAAAACAATGAGGAATTATCTTAAGAAAACAAAAATTATTTTTCTAAACAAACATTTCGGCTGGATATCTAAGAGCCGCCATCAACAAAGCAGAAATAAATATTAATAAGATTTAAAATCAAATATGTGGCCATTAAAACTAAAATCAAAACAGTCTTAGCATGATCATTTCAAGGAAGTTCAACCAGGACTGAAGAAAAAACACGAAATAAGGCAATACATTCAGACGAAAACCAATAAAAGAGCACGTTTTTAATGTAATCCTTGCTTTTTAGGCAGCTAACCTAAAAGGTCTTTCTAGTACCAGTTCACTGACATTAAAACTTTTTGAAAACACCACCCTCATTACTAGTGATTTGGGCATTAAACAAGTTGTTTGGAAGGCTTAATTCTCTCTAAAATTATGTTTAGTGACATATAACTGTGCATCTTGTTAAAGCTTGTTAAAGCTTACTGTATTTTGGTATTAATATATAAATAAATAACTGTGCATCTGCTATTATGAACAATGGTCTTACCAATGGTAATGAAATGGCTTCTAAGTGTTCAGCAGAACTTTTCCAGTTATATTGTGACACCTTTTGAGTAAAATAAAGCTACTCGCAAATCTGACTGCAAACTGTGGATAAACAAAAGAATTTTGTGCCTAATAAATGAATGTGATAAACTCTTTAAGGAAGGATTTTTCCAAAAATCTCAAAAACTTCGAAACATTGTTGTTAGCAAAATCCGTAAACCAAGAAAGGAGCATGGTGCTCACGTGCTCAATAAGTTAATGTATTCTGATCCTAAGAAATTCCACAAAAGTGTCCAAGATCTCATGGGAAACTTTTTCTTTTTCTTACTGAACAGTGATGATGACCCAGTGGGTGCAGATGTCATAAATGATCATTTTGCTTTAATTTGCAAAATTCACGAGCCACTCCAACATATGTCAGCCAACAGTGCAGTGAGTGACATTCCTGTGATTGAAATTCATCAGACCCGACTTAAACTCGAAACTCTTGACACAAATAAGTCAGTATACCCAGGTGATATCCCTACCAAATTGATTGTGGAATATGCCCAGTATTTAAGTGTACCTCTAACTGCTATTTTAAACCAATGTTTTGTAGATGGTATGTTTCCAGTGTGTTTTAAACAAGCTATTGTACTTCCTATACCAAAAACTAAGACCCCAAAAGTTCCCTCTGACTAAAGACCAATATCAAAAACCTCTATTTTCTCTAAAATCTTTGAAAGTTTTATTTACAATTTTCTTTTTGACAATATTCATGATAAAATTAACCGAAATCAGTTTGGCTTTAGGCCAAATCATAGCACCATGCATTGCTTAATTTATATACTTCACACTATTTTCAAAGATCTTGAGTTGAATAGTTCCTATGTTGTGGTTATTTTTGCTGATTAATTAAAAAAAACTTTTTCCACAAAATAAGTTTTTCAAAGAAAAGTAAAGAACTCCATTAAACAAAAAAATGAGCAAAGATAAAATCAAATAATCTACCAAGCGTGAAACCACCACAAATCAGCATCAATAAATAAATGAAACCCAAAACAAACAGAAATAACAATAAATAACCAAGTCAAACTCAAAACGAGCAGAAATTCACATAAGTTGGGCTCAAAACCCCTATCCCTTCCCAAGGCCAGAACATAATTTGCACTTTACTGTAAAAAAAACATAAATGTATTTATTTTTATAACTTTAATAAATAAAATAATATTAACATTTTGATTACTAAATATCAGTATATGTATATTAAACTGACAATGCACATTCATTTGTATTTGCACATCCATTTGTGTTAAACAAAATGGTTATCTCAAAATTTTGATTGGATGTGTCTGGGAAAATGGTGGGCATGAGAGGGGCGTTAGTCTTTTTCCAATCACTTTCAACTATTAACAAAGGCACTAACCCTTTCAATTTCTAATCAAATAAGCCCTTTTGAAGTTTCTACAAAAACACTTTCATTAAAAACCTTATATGCCCCCAGGGGATAACTTTCAACCCTTGCCCTGAGGGCTGGGGGGTTGTCATACTCAAAGACCTAATTTCCAGAACTTTCTACTATGTTGAACAAAATGGCTATCTGAAAATTTTGATTGGATGAGTTTGGGAGAATGGTGGTCGTGAGAGGGGGGTTAGTTACCATCCAATAACTTTCAACTATTAAAAAGGGCACTAGCCCCCTCGATTTTTAATTGAATGAGCCCCTTTTGAAGCTTTTATGACAACTCTATCCTTAAAAACCTTATATGCCCCCAGGGCATAACTAACAACCTTTGCCCAGGGGACTGTGGGGGGTTTGTCATACTTAAATACATAATTTCCAGAACTTTCATCTGCATTGAAGAAAATGGCCATCTCTAACCTTTGATTGAATGTGTTTGGGGAAATGATGGGCATGAGAGGGGGGTTAATTACTCTCCACTCACTTTTGACTATTAAAAACTGAAAGGGCAATTTGAATTTCCAATCAAATGAGCCCTTTTGAAACTTCTACAACAACTTTCCATATAAACCTTATATGCCCCCAGGGCATAACCTACAACCCTTGCACTGAGGGCTCTGACAGGGTTATCATCCTAAAAGATCTAATTTCTAGAACTTTTAACTACGCTGAACAAAATGGATATCTCAAAATGTTGATTGGATGTGTTGAGGAAATGGTGGGTGTGAGAGGGGGTTAGTTGCTCTTCAATCACTTTTGACTATTAAAAGGGCACTAGCCCTTTCAATTTTCAATTGAATGAGCCATTTTTGAAGTTTTTACAACATCACTTTCTATAAAAACCTTACATGCTCCCAGGGCAATACTTAAAACCCTTGCCCTGAGTGTTGTAGGGGGATGGGTTGTCATCCTTGAAGACCTAATTGCAAAACTTTCAACTACGTTGAATAACATGGCTATCTAAATATATTGATTGGATGTGTTTGGGGAAAAGGTGGGCGTGAGAGGGGGGTTAGTTGCCCTCAAATCACTTTTGACCATTAAAAAGGGCACTAGCCAATTGAATTTCCAATCAAATGAGCCCTTTTTCAAGTTTCTACAACAAAGATTTCCAAAAAAAAACTTGTATGCCCCCAGGGCATAACTTATAACCATTGCCCTGAAGACTGTGGGGGGAGTGTCCAGCTCAAAGCTATAATTTCCTGAACTTCAAACTGCATGGAACAAAATGGCTATCTAAAAATTTTGATTAGATATCTTTGGGGAAATGGTGGGTGTGGAAGGGATGTTAGTTGCCTTCCAATCACTTTCAACTATTAAAAACGGCACTAGCCATTTTAATTTCCAATCGCATGAGCCCTTTTTGAAGTTTCTATGACAACGTGTTCTATAAAAACCTTAAAAACTTACAACCCTTGCCCTGAGGGCTGTGGGGAAGTGTCCTCCTCAAAAACGTAATTTCTATCTGGAAATCCACAACACTGATCAAAATGGCTATCTAAAAATGTTGATTGGATGTGTTTGGAGAAAAGATGGATGAAACAGAGGGGCTAGTTGCCCTCAAATCACTTTCGACTATCAAAAAGGGCACTAGACCTTTGAATTTCCAATTGAATGAGCCCTTTTTCAAGTTTTTACAACAAAGATTTCAATAAAAACTTATATGTCCCCAAGGCATAACTTATAACCCTTGCCCTGAAGACGGCGGGGGGAATGTCCTGCTCAAAGGTATAATTTCCTGAACTTAAACTGCATGGAACAAAATGGCTATCTCAAAATTTTAATTGGACGTGTTTGGGGAAATGGTGGGTGTGGAAGGGGTGTTAGTTGCCTTCCAATTACTTTTGAATATTAAAAAGGGCACTAGCCATTTCAATTTCTAATTGAATGAGCCCTTTTTGAAGCTTCTATGACAAATGGTTCTATAAAAACTTTATATGCCCTCAGTGCATAACTTACAACCCTTGTCCTGAGGGTTGTTAGGGGGTTATCATCCTCAAAGACCTAATTTACAGAACTTAAAACTACATTGAATAAAATGGCTATCTCAAAATTTTGATTTGATGTGTTTGGGGAAAAGGTGGGCATGAGAGGGAGGTTTGTTGTCCTCTAATCACTTTTGCTATTAAAAAGGGCACTAGCCCTTTAAATTTCCCATTGAATGAGCCTTCTTTGAAGTTTCTATGACAACACCTTCTATAA
The DNA here is from genome assembly GCA_029168905.1 of Artemia sp. Kazakhstan ARC1039. Classification (NCBI taxonomy): domain Eukaryota; kingdom Metazoa; phylum Arthropoda; class Branchiopoda; order Anostraca; family Artemiidae; genus Artemia; species Artemia sp. Kazakhstan ARC1039. Next base: position 10,041 of record JAQQPU010025239.1, read on the forward strand.
AAGCCTTATATAACCCCAGGGCATAACTTACAACCCATGCCCTGAAGGCTGTGGGGGTGTGTCCTCCTCAAAAACACAATTTCTATCTGGAAATCAACTATGCTGAACAAAATGGCTATCTCAAAACTTTGATTGGATGTGTTTTGAGAAATGGGAGGTGTGGAAGGGGCGTTAGTTACCTTCCAATCACTTTCAACTATTAAAAAAGGGCACTAGCCCTTTGAATTTCCAATTGAATGAGCCCTTTTTGAAGTTTCTACAACAACTTCTTCAATACAAAGTGCCCTGCTCTAAAGGACAAAAATAATAAATGATACATTATGCCAACATTGTTCTTATATGCTCTCAGGGCATAACTTAAAATCCTTGCCCTGAGGGTTGTGGGGGAGTGTCCTCCTCAAAAACATATTTTCTATCTGGAAATCAACTATGCTGAACAAAATGACTATCTCAAAATTTTGATTGGATATGTTTGGGGGAATGATGGGTGTAGTGGGGGGGGCTAGTTGCCCTCTAATCACTTTCAACTATTAAAAAGGGCACTAGCCCCTCCAACTTCCAATCAAATGAGCACTTTTCAAAGTTTCTAAAACATTTCCTTTGATACAAAGTGCCTGGGTATAGAGAAAGAAGAAGAAAAAAAACATAATACATTGTGCCCACACCATTCTTTACTTTGTGCATAGCTATGATGGCCTCAGGCAGCTTGGTGTTACAGCGAGTTGTGAATAGTAGCAGTAGCATAGCTGAAAATCAAGAGAAAAGCCTGAGAAGATCTATATAGAAAGCCAAGGGGTTCAACCATCTTGATATTACCCATGTCTTTCCAGAAGATGATGATCATACATTGCTGACCATTTTGTTTTCAGATGAATGAGAGATTGGTTTTGATATTAAGCATGATGTTGATTATGTCATTTATACTGTGAACAACAGCTGGACCAGGCCCCTATTGGTCCTTCTTTTGGTGTCAAGAAGGTCCCTAAAGGTCTCTTTTTCCACCAAAAGAGGTCCCCATTTTTTACTCCTTGAGCCTGTAGCAGCCAGTTCTCAAAAAAGTTCCAAAGCTACCAGTAGTGAAATTCAACAGAATTTTAAAAGCTGCCAACACTTTAGCAGCATAACTTGTGTTTTGACAGCTTTTCTTTGAGCCAAAAGTATTGTTATTTATAAAACTAGTATTTTCAGACAAAATATGCCAACAAATTTCACTAGGCTATGAAAACTACCAAGTAGAATAGCTACTATGCTATCCCAATTTTTGCACAGTGGGTAGCAGCCACCATTATAGTATAGTATATTACCCCCACCCATGTATATACCATTGAGGGTATATATTTGCACATTAGGGGAGTAGGGTGGGGGTACAGTTCAAACTTACCTCTATAGTCAGAAATGCATCTTGAATCTGAATTTAACATTCATTTGCATCAGAAATGAATTTTGCCCCCACCCCTTAATACTTAAATATATACCCTGAATTTATGTATATAGAGGTTGGAGTAAAGTTCATCTCTGATACAAATAAAGGCATAAATTTAGGACCACTTCCTATCATAAGGAGACATGTTAAGAAAACAATTCTTACTTCTTAATATGCAAAATAATCCTTGTTAACATATTTTCCTTGGGGAACACCTTTATCCTCACTATTTTCACTGTTGTACCATTTTTTTTAACAAAATCGTGAGAACGGTAAACATGTTTGACTGTATTTATATGTTTTAAAATATTTTAGGTAAAATTCTACTTTAGCTACTTTTGGCTATCTTGGAAAGGGGTTAGGTTAAGAAAATGAAACTTATGGGGATAGGTCTACAGGCTAAAGTATATCCCAAAAAGGTATTTTTAAGTATCTACCTCCACTCCTTCTCTCTCTAGAGGGTCCTGAAATTTGCCTACATGACAGGTCTATATCTATTGAAATTTTGACAAAACAACATTTTACCTAAATTTTCAGTTATGAGTTTCTTTTTCTCTGGCTTTAGTTCTGAAAATACTTTCCTGTTATTTGAGTAGAATATTAAGCCATATCAACATTAGCTTTCAAAATTTAGGAAATGTATTTGCATATCTTTAAAACCTTATAAATTGGGATTGAGCAAAGTTG
>JAQQPU010025240.1:0-12149 GCA_029168905.1 Artemia sp. Kazakhstan ARC1039
AGATTATGAATATGATTTTTGAAAAAGGGGAAGTACCTAACGATTTTAGGAAAACCTTAATTAAGCCACTTTATAAGAAAGATGATAAAAGTGAGTGTGGTAATTATCGAGGCATTAGTCTGGTCTCTGTAGGTAGCAAATTGTTTAGTAATGTGATACTTTTTAGACTGAGAGATGCCGTAGACAAAGTTTTAAGAGAAGAGCAGTGCGGTTTTAGAAAAGCTAGAGGATGTGTTGACCAAATTTTCACTCTTAGGTTAATAATTGAGAAGTGCCTAAGTTTTCAAACACCTTTGGTCCTCAGTTTTATAGATTATGAGCAAGCGTTCGATTCTGTTAATAGAGGAGCTTTAGTAAAGGTTTTATCCTTGTATGGTATACCAGACAAATACATTAAAGGCTATGTACGAGAATAACACTGCTGCGGTTAAGGTAGGTAATGAGGTTAGCAGCTGGTTTTGTATTAAATCAGGAGTTAAGCAGGGTTGTGTTCTATCCCCCTTTATATGGATTATTTTGATGGACTTTGTTTTAAGGAGCACAGGAAAGGCAATGGGAGACCACGGAATCAAATGGGGAGGAAAAAGTCTCCTGGACTTGGATTATGCTGATGATTTAAGCATCCTAGATGAAAGTGTGAGCAAAATGAATGAAGTTTTAGAGGTTTTGCGAGTTCAGGGTGCTAGTATTGGTTTGAAAATTAATGTTAGGAAGACTAAGTCACTAAGGCTAGGAATAAGTGAAGATGAAAAGGTGACGTTGGGTAATGAAAAGATTGATCAGGTGGGCAGCTTCACTTACCTTGGTAGTATTATTAGTAAAGATGGTGGGAGCAGTGAAGATGTTAAAAATAGAATAGCCAAGGCCCAGGGTGTTTTTTCACAGTTAAAAAAAGTCTGGAAGAATAGGAAGATAAGTCTGCAAACCAAGATTAGAATCTTAGAAGCTACAGTGATGACAGTGGTCAAATATGGCTCTGAAGCATGGACGCTCCGAACAGCGGATGAAGATTTGCTAGATGCTTTCCAGAGAAATTGCTTAAGGATTGTTCTGGGTACCCGGCTGACTGACCGTATTTCAAACAATAGGCTATACGAAAAATGTGGTTCAATACCGCTTTCTAGGTCTATAATTAAAGAAAGGTTGAGGTGGTTAGGGCATGTTGTGCGGATGAAGGATGACAGATTGCCGAACATTGTTCTTTTCGGCCAACCATCTAGGACTAAACGGAAAGCAGGCCCTCCCCGTCTGGGGTGGGAGGACGTCATAAAGAAAGATTTAAAGGAAATTGGAACTTTGTGGGCGGGTGTAAAAAGAGAGACTTTGAATAGATTGGGGTGGAGGAGGAGCGTGCGTAGCTGTGTTGGCCTCAGGTGGCTTGGTGCTGCGATGAGTTGTTAGTAGTAGTAGTAGTAGTAGTAGTATCAAGAGCCAAAAGTGACAACAACCTGAATAAATAAAAACCAAATACATTATCATAGATATTTTTCAAGGTTAAAACAGTTTGTGGCGGTTAAAGCAGTTTTAAAGGGGGCTCATTCGCCTGGAAATGGGTATCCTGGTACCTAGCCGATACTTACCTCATACGTTGGTACTTCTATTAACAAAAGCTTTCTCCGGTTTTGCAATACAAAGACCGGGTCAAAGACACCACAATTCCTCCGGAAAACAAACGTTTCCACGACTTTCCAGTCCCTCTCCATGGCCGACTCAGACATGATTCTGTTTTGAACTAAATCCCTTATAATTCCTTAACTCAGGAATTATGAGCGGGGAGGAGGGAGGGACTCTATGTACCAAAGTATGAGGTAAGTATCGGCTAGCCAAACTGAACTTTCATTCGAAAGTTCGGTTTTGGCGTCACCATTACTTCATACGTTGGTACATCTATTAACAAAAGCTTAGATTCCAACCGATTTGGTGGTGGGTTCATAAATCAACTAATATAAAATATTAGTTTCAAACACAAATATTCAAATGTATAAACTATAAAACTGTCATAACCGCAACGAAATGTAGAGCATCGGTTCGATATTCTATTTCATGAAGATAGTTTTGTTTGGGAGTAGACTTCGAAGACCAGCCAGCATTACTCATTATGTCAGCAAGTGGTACTGATTTTGATAGCGCCCATGACGCCGCCATGGATCTTGTGTCGTGTGTTTTCTTTTTTCTACACTTTCCTTTTGCTGCCTAATATGCCATAGTTATGGCCTGCTTTATCCAAGAAGAAATGGTTCCAGCTGCCACCTCTCGTGGGGCTGTTTTAGCAAAGGGAATGAAGAATCTTTTTCTCCCTTTTCTGACCGCCACGTTAGCTGTTCGCTGTGCATAGGCCGATAGTATTCTCACTGGACACAAAGCTGGATCTACATCTAGCGCGGGAAGAAGGATAGGAGAAGGCATCTCATGAGGCTTCACGGTTTTGGGTCTAAGCGAAGGGAGAATCCTGAGAGTTACTGAATTATCCGACAATTGTATTGTACTGAAGGACAAGACATGAATTTCACTCCTTCGGCCGCCAGATGCGATGGTAGTATTGAATACCGTCTTAAGAGTAAGATCTTTCATATCAATATTCCACAAGTCAAGAAATCTTGAAGTTCTAAAATACCTTAGAATAAGGCCAAGATCCCAGGCAGGAATATCATGTTGTGTCCGCGGTGACGCGAGCCAAAATTCTGTATCATTTTGTAAAACAAGTATCTTTGCTGATATCTGCTCCTGTAGCTAGAGCTAGCGTTCCGCATATTGCTGCTTTATAACCTTCTATCGTTGATGGTGCGAGGTTTCGACCAGTCTTTAGATATATCATGAATTCTGCCACTGTCTGTGTTCTGGTTGCGAGAGGATTAATCTTCTTTTCACTACACCATACTACGAACACTTGCCATTTTCCATTGAACAATTCAATGGTACATCGTCTCTGGGCCGGGCAATTTCAGGGGCTGATTCTTTAGAAAAACCTCTCTTTTTGAGTCCACGCTCGATGTCTTCCAGCCGTGTAAATTTAGATTCCTCAGTGCTGGGTGGTGAAGTCGACCCTGCTGGAGGAGATCTGACTAATCTCCGAGGGGTATAGGCAAGTCTACTAGCAGGTTGAGAAGATTCGTGTACCAAGCTTGGCGAAGCAATCGTGGAGAAATTAGCGTTATTCGGAAGTTCACAGACTTTCGAACCTTCTCCAGAACCTTTGGGTTAAGGGGAGACGGAGAGAAAGCACAGCTGTGTTTCTTCGACCAATCGTGGACAAGGGCATCCGTGCCGATCGGAAAAGAATCTGGAACTGGTGAGACATATACGTCGATCTTCCGGTTCAATCGAGTCGCGAATAGATTGACTTCTGGCAGTCCATACTCTCTTGACCGGGCTCTGAAGACACTCTTGTTAAGACTCCATTCTGTGGGCAGACCTTTTCCTTCTCGTGGCAGTGTGTCGGCAACTAGATTGAGTGACCCGGCGATGTGTCTTGCCCTCAAGCGAACGTTCAGGGCCATCGTAATCTTGAAGAGCCTTATGGGTTCCACCTCTAGGGAGAAAGAACGGGTTCCGCCCTTATTGTTTATGTAATTGACTACAGTCGAGTTGTCGGTCGCTACCGAGACTACCTCGTTTCTTAGCTCCTCCGCAAAGGCTTTGATTGTGTTGGCCACGGCTCTCATCTCGAGGCAATTTATATGAAGAGATTTATCTTCTGGAGACGAAGTCCCCGGAGTGTCTTGATGTGGGTCCTTTAGATAGCCACCCTGCCCGTAGGTTGAGCTGTCGGTGGATATTGTTTTGGAAACAATAGGCGGCTTGAGAGGAAAGCCTTGATTCAGCCAATCTTTGTTCAACTACGGTGAAAATGCCTCTTTCCTCTCTGTCGTAATTAGGATGTTTAAATTTATGTTGTTCCAAAACTTGTCCCACAATCTGAGCATTAGTAACTGACATTTCCTGAGATGTAGTCTGTTGAAAGGAATTGCTCTTGAGCTCGCATTGATGAGTCCAATAAGCTTCATCAGTTGCCTTATTGAGGTATGCGATTTTTCCAGAGCTGCCTTGATTGTATGTATCAAGTTCTGAATCTTTTCCGGGGTTAGGTACACCCTCTTTACCTCCAGGTCTACCAGGAACCCGAGAAATACGATCCGTTGCATAGGTTGCAATTTTGATTTCTCGCTCAGCATGAACCCAAGTCTGTGCAGAAGAATCATCTGATTTCTCGCTCAGCATGAACCCAAGTCTGAGCTGGAGACTCATAATGGTCTTTACATTTTTCTGTACTAATGAATTTTGGTAATTGTGCAGAATCTATTTGTTCATGTAAGCATGCAAATGGATGGTTTTAAGATGGCCATAGCTCACGATGGCACTTTGAACTGATAGATTTTGTTTGTGAAAGTGAACCCTAACGTCATTTTATGGGATAGGTCCTTAAAGTCGGCGGAAAAAATTAACTACTTTCCAGAGATAATAATTTTGAGTACGCTCTAGAAAGAATATTTGAAAGATGCTGCTGACATCTATTAACAGAATCCAAGAACTTTATCAGTTTTTGAGACAGTGTCAGGAGAGACCTTCTCTACCTTTAACATCTTTATAACAGTACCTAACGGGAGGTCACTGTATGATAGCATGCTCCGAGTCACTCGTGTGGACAAATCTAAGGCCAAGAATGACTTTCTGTCAACTGATATGAACTTTATGTCCTCCACTTATCCAGTTGATGGTAACAAAACGAACTTTGGGCTTATGTGTGGTGCCTGTGAAGCTGAAAATGCGTCTTGATATTTGTAAGCCCTCGCTCGGTCCGGGATGCCGAAAGGGTCAAAGAAGTACTACGTTTTGAAACGATATTTTCTTCAATATTATAAGTATATACTGTTATCCAGCTAGCATAGCATATTTGTAATTGGACGCTGGAAGTAAATTCAACTCTGATCACCAGAAAAACTTACCTCATGCCAGAACAGACCTATAGGCCAGTGCTGTAGTCGTTACAATACTATGCAATGACGGTACGTACGTCCAAGGCGTCATGACCTTATGTAATGGTGGCCTGTACACCCAATTTGTTATTACCTTATTTAATGCCGGTCTGTACGCCCAAGGTGTTATGAACTTATGCAATGACGGTCTGTACACCCAAGGTGTTATGAACTTATGTAATGGTAGTCTGTACACCAAATGGTGTTATGACCTTGTGTAATTCCGGTCTGTACGCCCCAGGCGTTATGACCTTATATTATGACGGCCTGTATATCCTTTATGTAATGAGTAATATACCATACCATAAATATTGGGTTTAACACACCCAAATGATTAAAATACAATAATTACAAATAAGACACAAAAATTCACTTCTGTAATATTTTGTTTCATGATTTCTGCGTACCACCAGGGTTGCCAGCTGTCAATATCTTAAAAGGGGTAAAAGCTAAGGAAAAAGGGGAAACTTTACTCAAAGAGTGAAAGTCCGAATTGCGCACGCCTGTGCTTTCGCTCGGACCGGTATGTCAAGAGGATCGAAGAAAGTACCACGTTCTGAGAGTGACTTATTCTTTGTTGTTGACTGCAGTTCTTCTGAACACTGCTTGGTGAAGTTTTTTAGCATTTGGGAGAAAGGTAACGTGATAAGCTCTTTTTTCTTCAATGGCTAAATTGCCAAAACCAGCTCTGCCACCGAGCGAGGCTGTTGGACGGTAATAGTAGGCCTGGGGCCAATGGTGTCACCCAGTACTTCGTATAAAAGGTCCAGCGACTTTGCCAGAGACCATGTCATATGTTCCGGGATCGGTGTCTACCATCGGCTGCTCGTCATCGAAATGCAAAGAATCATTGTCCTCATTCTCAAAATTGCCATCACCTGTATCTTCTGTGTCTCTCGAGGCAATTTTCGAAGGGCCCTCACCCCTGTTAGTGTTGGAGGTGTGGTCACGCTCGGAAAAGGATCTTCCATCATTTTTCAAACAAACAATCTGTGACTTCATATTTTCATTTCATCCTCTAGTGATTATTTAAACAATTAAAATATTATAAATACATAATTTTATCCAATTATAAAGTCTTTATAATTAGATTCTGGGCCTAATCTCAGCTACAATCTCAAGACCAACTTATCCCTTACCAGAAGGCCTATAACGCCATAGGTGTTATAACCTTGTGTAATGGTGGTTTGTACGCCCTAGGCGTTATGACCTTATGTAATGACGGCCTGTACACCCTAGGCGTTACGACCGTGTGTTATGACGGCCTGTACGCCCTAGGCGTTATGACCTTATGTAATGACGGCCTGTACTCCCTAGGTGTTTAGACCTTATGTAATGACAGCCTATACACCCTAGGCGTTATGACAATATATAATGACGTCCTATACGCCCTAGGCGTTATGACCTTATGTAATGACGGTCTATGCGGCCAAGCTGTTATGGCCTTATGTAACTTATAAAATATAAACCTATGAAAGGTATTATCTATACCCAAATACTGGATTTACCGCAGCTAAACCATTAAAATACAAATAATTATCTGGCCTACTAAACACCAGGCCTAGAATAAAAGTAGATATTTATATAAATATAGATAAATATGTTAAAAATGTGTATATGTTTCCTATGTAGGAAACATAGGAGAAACATTTTTGAAGTGCATCTATGCATTTTAACGCATAAGAGTCTTTGTTATCAAAGTTTGGACTAACAACAGAGTTTAAAACGAAAAAGGTTGCAAATTTTACATAATACGGTTTTTCATCTTTTCAACAATTGATTTAACCATTTAGTGGCACAAAAATGAACAAAAGAAAGACTCGCAGAACAGTCTTTTAAGGCACTAAAAATCAAATCAAAAATCGAATTTTTATACACAATATCGCAATAGTGTCCTAGATATCTTTATTGAAGAAGGTATAATCATTAGCAAACATTACACATATTCCCAAAAAGATATTGTGAATAATTGTGCAATATGCATGCTGGGAGGGTAGGAAGTTCCTCTCCTATTACAAAAACATTTTGTGCATAAACTCATTTTCTTTTTTAATAATAAAAATCTTTTATATGTTGAATTAAACCCAAGAAACTACCTTGGATAGTGTCTATCCTTATGACCCCTTGTACCACAAAACAGAAACTGGTATGAGTCGGCCATGGAAAGGGACTGGATAGTTGTGGAAACGTTCGTTTTTCGGAGGAATTGTGGTGTCTGTGACCCCGTCTTTATATTGCAAAACCGGAGAAAGCTTTTGTTAATAGATGTAGCGCATGAGGTAATGGCGACGCCAAAGAATTTCTTGATACCATTATCAAGAGCCGAAAAGTGACAACAACGTGAATAAATAAAAACCAAATGCATAATCATAGATATTTTTCAAGGTTGAAACAGTTTGTGGTGGTTAAAGCAGTTTTACAGGGGGCTCATTTGCCTGGAAATGGGTATCCTGATACCATTATTAAGAGCCAAAAGTGACAACACCCTGAATGAATAAAAACCAAATGTATAATCGTAGATATTTTTCAACTAATTCGAGGGAGGAAATACGCGCAGCTTGAGTAAAGAGCCATATGCCTTTAATGTCTGATATCATTATCAAGAGCTGAAAGTGACAACAACCTGAAAAAATAAAAACCAAATGCATAATCATAGATATTTTTCAAACCATTCGAAAGAGGACATAAGTGCAGTCTAAGTCAAGAACCATATGCCTTCAGTATATAAATTTATTTGCCAGTGACTTCATATTAAAGGCATAATCGTAGAAAGTTCAAAGGGGGCTCGTTTGATTCGAACTCGAAAGTTCCAGTGCCCTTTTTAAGGCAAGAATGCGTAACCCTCCCAACTACATAAATAAATCAAACAGAAGAAGTATAGCCGGTTTTTCACCAATCAAACAGTTTGTGGTAACGAACTGTAAGGAAGCAGCGACCCAGCTCAATAGTAACTGCAACTCTAAAAAACGGAATTTTGACTCCAATAGATATATCAAAAGAGTTTGCTTGTTATGTTGATTTCAAATATGTAAGTTTCATTAAACTTTACCTTACCCATTAAAGACTATGAACCTAAGAAAATTTGCCTTATTTTTGAAAAAGAAGGTGGACACATCCCCTAAAAATCACAGAATCTTAAAGAAAATTACACCATCAGATTCAGCGTATCAGAAAACCCTACTATAGAGTTCCAATCTCCTATTTGCAAAAATGTTGAATTTTGTATTTTATGCCGGAAGAAAGATCACGGATGCGTGTTTATCTATTTTTTTTTGTTTGGTCTCCTCAGGAGTGATCGCATCCACCCAGTGGTCCTAGAATATCGTGAGTCGGCTCATTCAAATGGAAATTAATAGTTGCAGTGCCCTTCTAATATGACCTTTCAAAGCCCCCTCCCCACCTCTTTTCCCAAAATCGTCCAATCAAAATTTGGAGATAGCCATTTTGTTCATCTTAGTTGAAAGCCCCAATAACTATGTCTTTAGAAATAACATGACCCCCCGTAGCCCATGAGAAAAGGTCCTTAAGTTATGAAATTTGCCCATTGTTTATGCATAGTATTTGCTATTGCAAAGTATGTATACATGTTCGGGTGGGGGGGGGGCAAATTTTCTGCTTGATTTTTTCCTCATGGTAATTTCCCGTGGGGAGGGAAGTTTCCCGGGGATTAGATTGTCAGGGGAAATTATGCACTGGGGGAATTTACCAGAATTCCTATACAAAATTCTTCTTACATGTCTTGCTTTCTCTTTTCCGTCCAAATTTTAAGCTTGGGGTTGTTAAGGGTTATGATCTGGGGTAAATTTGTAGTAACGCATCTATTGACGTGACACGAAAAAGATCATTGACCCCCAACGAGGTATAATACGACGAGTACAAGATGACAGCTAATCAGAGGGCTAGAATCCCTGTACGAAAAAAAACACGCCTCTTTCTAGACCAATCAGAGATGTTTCTATGCCTATCGAATACAGAAAGAAGTTTATATTATTGCCAGATAAGAGCAAATATGTTGGGACAAGATCACTTGTCTCTTTCTAGGCCTGTTTGTTGGTTATGTTGTTTCTTGGTTATGTTTGTTGTTTTGAGTGAAACTCTGTGGTCGCCATAATAGACAAGTACATAATATTGGATTAGTGTGAGAATTAAGAGAATGAACCATCAATGACTCTAACCAAAATGGACCTAAACCTCCAGGGGCTACCTCTCCCCAACCCCCAAGACCCCTTCCCACCATTCCAAATTTTTCTTTGAGGAAACTCCCAATTTTCAATATAAAAGCTCAAATTAAAAGTTAAAAATGTGTAAGAATATTTTTTTTCGTCAGTGATAACATGTTTTCTGTTCGAACTAGCAAGTTTTCTGTCAAAGATACCAAATTATTCTTAGAAGTAACTTTTCTTTGATTGTGATAACAGCTTTTCTGTCAGAAGTACCATGTTTTGCTTAACACTAACAAATCTTCTTTTCAAAGTATCAACATTCTTCCTCAATACTACCAAACGTTTATTTAACACTAACAGATTATATCTTAGAAATAATATTTTTTGTCAGTGATAACACGTTTTCTGTTTGAACTAGTAAGTTTTTTGCCAAAGATACCAAATTTTTTCTTAGAAGTAACATTTATTTCGTTATGATAGCATCTTTTCTGCCAGAAGTAGCAAGTTTTCCTTAACACTAACAAATTTTCTTATCAAAGTAACAACATTTTACCTTAAAACTAACATAATTTTACTTAAACCACTCAAATTTCTCTTAGAAATAATATTTTTCATTAGCAAGTTTTCCTTAGCACTAACAAATTTTCTCATCGTAGTAACAGCATTTTTCCTTAATACTAACAAACTTTTACTTAACACTATCAAATTATGTTAGAAGTAACAGGTGTCTTCTTAACAGTAACAAATTTTTCTAATAGCACCAATTTTTCCATCAAAGATAACAATTTTTTCTTAAAAGTAACAATTTTTCGTAACTGATAACAAAATTTCTGCTAGAACTAGCAAGTTGTCCAGCAAAGATACTAAATTTTTCTTAGAAGTAACAATTTTTTTCGTTATGATAACATCTTATATGCCAGAAGTAGCAAGTTTTCTTTAACACTAACGAATTTTCTCATCAAAGTAACAACATTTTACCTTAAAACTAACATACTTTTACTTAACACACTCAAATTTCTCTTAGAAATAAAATTTTTCGTCAGTGATAACAAGTTTTCTGTTCGAACTAGTAAGTTTTTGCCAAATATACAAAAAATTTTCTTAGAAGTAACAATTTTTTGATTGTGATAACAACTTTTCTGTCAGAAGTAGCAAGTTTTCGTTAACACTAACAAATTGTCTCATCAAAGTAACAACATTCTTCCTTAATACTAACACACTTTTACTTAACATTAAATTTCTCCTAGAAATAACAAGTATTTTCTTAGCAATAAGAAATTTTTTAATAGCTCCATCTTATCTGTCGAAGATAAAAAAAATTCTTCAAAGTAACAATTTTTCGTCAGTGATAACACGATTTCTGCTAAAACTAGCAATTTGTCCACCAAAGATAACAAATCTTTCTTAGAAGTAACAATTTTTCGTTTGTGATAACCTCTTTTCTGTCATAAGTAGCTAGTTTTCCTTAGCACTAAAAAATTTTCTCATCGAAGTAAGAGCATTTTCCCTTAATACTAACAAACTTTTACTTAACACTATCAAATTATGTTAGAAGTAAAAGGTTTTTTCTTAACAGTAACAAATTTTTCTAATAACACCAAATTTCCATCTAAGATACCAAATTTTTCTTAAGAGTAACAATTTTTCGTCACTGATATCATAATTTCTGCTAGAACTAGCAAGTTGTCCAGCAAAGATAGCAAATTTTTCTTAGAAGTAACAATTTTTTCGTTTGTGATAACATCTTAATGCCAGAAGTAGCAAGTTTTCCTTAACACTAACAGATCTTCTAATCAAAGTAACAGCTTTTTTCCTTAATACTAACATACTTTTACTTAACACACTCAAATTTTGATTAGAAATAACACTTTTCGTCATAGATAACACATTTTCTGCTTGAAATAGCAAGTTTTCTGTCAAAGATACCAAATTTTTTCTTAGAAGTAACTATTTTTCGTTTGTGATAACATCATTTCTGTCATAAGTAGCAAGTTTTCCTTAGCACTAAGAAATTTTATCATCGAAGTAACAGCATATTTCCGTAATACTAACAAACTTTTACTTAACGCTATCAAATTGTCTTAGAAGTAACAGGTTTTTTCCCACCAGTAACAAATTTTTCTAATAGCACCAACTTTTCCATCAAAGATAACGAATTTTTCTTAAAAGTAACAATTTTTCGTCACTGTTAACACGATTTCTGCTAGAACTAGCAAATTCTCCAGCGAAAATACCAAATTTTTCTTAGAAGTAACAATTTTTCCGTTTGTGATAAAAAATTTTCTGCCAGAAGTAGCAGGTTTTCCTTAACACTAACAAATTTTTTCACCAAAGTAACAACATTCTTCCTTACTATTACCAAACTTTTACTTAACACTAACAGATTTTCTCTTCGAAACATCAACTTTTTTCCTTAATTAAAATACTTTTACTTAACACACTCAAATTTTGCTTAGAAATAAGACTTTTCGTCAGTGATAACACGTTTTGTGCTTGAACTAGCAAGTTTTCTGCCAAAGATACCAAATTTTTTTCTTAGAAGTAAAAATTTTGCCTTATGATGACAACTTATCTGCTAGAAGTTTTCTGCCAGAAGTAGCAAATTTTCTTAACACTAACAAATTTTTCCTTCGAATTATCAATTTTTTCTTTAAAACTAACACACTTTTATTTAACACACTCAAATTTCTCTTAAAAATAATATTTTCATCAGTGATAACACTTTTTCTGTTCAAACTAGCAAGTTTTCTACCAAAGATACCAAATTTTTCATAGAAGTAATAATTTTGTGATTGTGATAACAACTTTTACACACAAGTTTTAAGTCAAACATACCAAATTTTTCTTGGAATTAACAATTTTTTCATTGATGATAATAATTTTTCTGACAGAACTAGCAAGCTATCCCTAACACTAACAAATCTTCTCATCGGAGTAACCACTTTTTCTTTTAATACTAATAAACTTATCAATTGAACAGTTCTCACCGGAAATGCTTCAACTGTTTACCGTT
>JAQQPU010025241.1:0-12149 GCA_029168905.1 Artemia sp. Kazakhstan ARC1039
GATGGAAGACCTGTCTACATTTCCAGATTTCCGTCCCATTTTTCCAGAAAGCGGATAGTCTGGACGTGCTATTAGGTGGCACAAAAAAATTTTAGGCTAGGTTGAACAAGGTTTGGTGGTACCTTCTTTTTGGCCAATACTATGCTGCAATGCCCAATACTATGCCACAAAGTTGTAAAATTGTTCAATGGAGCAATATTATTATTATTTAGGGCGGACTCAAATGGGTTGAGACTCAGGCCTCCAATGCCCATTGCCTCCACAATGGAGCATTAAGAATTGTCATTTTCCATCTTTTGAGGGACCAAGACTGAATATGAGTAGGATTTACAGAGGCGAAAAAATTGAAATTTAGCACTAAGAAGTGTCTTTTTTCTTCCATTTTGGACTTCTTATCACTGCTGGAGGGGGGGGGCCTTTAATTACTTTCTGGTTTGAAGATTTTTTTTCACCAGGTCTTTCCACTGCTTATAGGATCCTATTATAGACTATAATAGTCTGTAGATACTGGAAATGGATCGGTTATATATCATGAAGAAATTCTTGAATTTTTTTTCTAAGGTTACCATTAGTACCATACTAAATTTCTTCTCTATTTTGCAGAATAGCATGGAATCATTTGCCAGAAAAAAATTAGATGCTCTATATAGCCCCAAAAAAAAAATTTACTATGCAAAGTGTTTAATCTGCCAAACCGATGGAAAAGGACAGCTTCACACTGTTAGTGATATAAAACGTGTCCGAGAACTTCTATTGACCAGATGCAAGTGCAATGCTAAGTACCATGCTCTAAGAAAGGACTGTCAGCAACCAAACTTCTTACAAAAAAGGCTTGTTTGGCATAGAACTTGTAGACAGAAATTTTTGTCTTGTGATCTCCATGGAGGTCTTCAGGAAGCAAATATGCCAGCTACACCTGCAAGACTCACTAGAACATTGGCAACAGAAGTGAGTTTCTCATATGATGACTGTTGCATCATTTGTGGCAAAAAGGGAAGTACCAAGCGTAAAAGTGAGAATCTTCTTGCAATTAAAACGATAGAAAGGCAACAGAAGTTATCACAGCATGCTGAAAGACTTTTACGAGAAATGCCTGCTGTGTTTGCAAGGTCCAAAGACAAAAATTTGATTCAGTTGAGTGCAAAATACCACCAAAAATGCATGCTTAGCTTCTTTAAAAAGAAGACTGAGGAAGAGACTAACTTTTCTGCCAGAGAGGCTGTTGCAAAAAGTGTGGTGGATGAAATTGAAACTCGTCTTAAGGAAGGAAGAATATACTCGCTTAGTGAGCTAAGGCAGAAATTAAGCAGTGGACTAGCTAGTTCAGGTCTGGAAATAAAGGCCCATGATGTTAGGATACTGAAAAAGCAATTGAGTGTGAAGTATGGCAAAGCACTAGAAGTGAGCTCTAGTAAAAAGGCAGACCAGTGCTTTTTGTATTTGAAGCATAAAGTATCTGTTGGAGCCCTGAGCCGTCAGGTTTCAAAGTTTGTCAAAGAAGCAGATGATTCAGTTGTGCTCGTAGAGAGTCCTACCTTAGATACAGACTGTGAAACAAACGAATCTGGCAGAGAGAGTGACAGTGAATCATTTGACTGTGAAGTAGTGTGGGACAGTGAAATTTGAGCTTTGAAATTTGATCTTGTTAGTGACATGGCGAAACTGACGAGAAAAGTCAAGATTGACCTCGTCAACATATCAAATTATATTGAGGAAGTGACGGAGGTGGCAAGAAAAGTAACAATCGCAGCCTATGGAAAGAATCCTACTGACTTTAATTCCTTGAATGACTTGCGAGTGCACTTATTCCATAGGAAAAAATCATTAAAAAATCTTCCGCTCACTGAAAACAGCTTTAAATATCACATCCTTAGAGTTGTATATCAGTGGGGAATCGTTTTACAGGCTATGGAGTCTGAACCAATAGTTTTAGACCCCCTAAATTTCGGATGGGTATACAGTGACGCTTTCGGGGTTATTCCTCTGACAAATTCATTGTCGCAGTGGCCGATTTCTATAAACCGTATTGCAGTTCATTGCAAGTGTAGAAATATGTGTATTGGAAAGTGCTCCTGTGCTGGAATCCGCAAGTGCGACTTGCTTTGTGCTTGTGCTGGGTCATGCGATCTTTCTGAAAGTGACGACGAGTTTGACTAAATAATAACTTAAAAAACATTGCTAAACATATTTAAATTATGTATATTCGACCAATCGTATGTTAATAAAATTGTAAAAAGCAAAAGCTTGTAAAAGCAGTTTGAAGCATATTGAAGCTGTTGTGCTTGAAGCAGGATTTTTTTTTTTTTTTTTTTTTTTTTTTTTTTTTTTTTTTTTTTTTTTTACTGATGTGGTAAATTAACGATCGCCTAATGTTTTGGCTAGGTATAAAAAAGACAACTACAATATTCTAGTAGAAAGCTGGACTTAGTCTGAGTGAAATAGAAAAATCAACGAACTTAGTTGCAAAAAACCACCAACCGCACCTTTGGTGCTTATATTCCCGAGATATTCGTAATCAGCATGGTCGATTTAGTCTAAAATCTCTCTCAAATCACTTGTCCCCCTCAGATTGCTATTTTGTCAGATTTTCAACTTTGGCTCCCCGACTACTAGTGATTTGCCAGACTAGATTCCAAATCTTTTCAATGACCCAACTTCTTACCACAGTTACCCTATTTGTAGCTCTATTAGTTTGCAAGTTATAGTTGGCTTCTATCCAACAACAAGAGCAGGTTTCTTTATTCGGTACACTTGTCCTAGTGTCTAGAGTACATTGGATTCTGAACTTCAGTTTTCAAAAAATTTTTAATCCTTAAAGAAAACGTGACTTTTGTCCTAATTTATTGGTGTACAGGGGCGGATCAAGGGGTTGGTAAATTGGTTTTAGGGGCACATGCCCCCCAAGGCCTTGAAGTAATTATAGGGTCGGAGGGGCAAAAATGCTGATCGGAGAGCCACATTTTTATTGGTGCCCCACCCCAACAATTAATTCTGTATACTCCTCTGTTCGCGTAGGTCAATTAGTGTGATTAATCTTAATCAGCGTTGCGCTTTATTCTGCCATTGACAATTGTGAATGTAAAAAATTATGTTGTTAAACCCTTTGGCAAGTAAAATCTGTTATGCCTTACGTCTACTTATTTTTATTTACTTACTAGATGTATTTGTAAGTATTGTTATCGTTACAAAACCTCTTCTATGCAGAATGATTGTTTCTCAAGTTTCTATTTCATTTCTAGCAAAGGAGGAAAAAAAAGTATGAATGTCAGTGAATTTTTCCCCAACATTCTTTGCGAAAATTATCGACTTTCCGTTTCTTTTTATTCCTTGGCAACTCAGCTTTTAGTAACAACGTTCCAATAGACGAGAAACGAAATTGATCCCGGAAACAATTTGAACATAGCGAAATCCTAGAGATACTTTGTTGCTAAGTTAAAAGTTTGCAAATGACGTCAAAAGAACAAGGGAATAGATCAGAAAAAGGAAAAGCTGGGGATTTAGGGAATTCCTGAAAGAGAAAAACTTTCTGGAAAGGATGCTTAGTTCTTTGTTCAATTTGTGCCAAATAAGACAGATAAAGAAAATGTTTCCGAGGATATTTAGTCTTATAAAATGTAGAACTGTAAGCTCCAGATGGTTTGTCAAAGTATAGTATGATTGATCATCTAAAAAGGAAAGATGGATACTTTCTTTGTTCTAGAGATTTTGAAATGGGGATTTTTAACTTTCAATCATTTCTGACAGGCTAGTGAGTAATAAAAATAATTGTTTTTGCAACATCATCTTCTAAAGAAAAAGTGTTTCTATTTTAGGAGAATGTTTCAGTTTAACGGACTTTTTGAAGAACCAGGCTAATTAACAGGGCGAAATTCGATGTCTAATTCTTTGACATGATGGGTTATTACTTGATACAAAAAACGACTTTCATAAAAACGTCTTTCATAGCTTAAAAAAAGATCGCCTGCTGACCAACTGGTCTGCGTAGCACAGGTACCGATCCCCTGATTTTCTGCCTTCGGTCGGGAGTGCAACGCGTGGTTGGGACTTGGGAGCAAATCATCCGATGCTTCACGTATTTTCCCCCAGGTTTCTCCTGGTACCCATGTAGAGCTGGGTCGATTCTATTTGAGCTTACAGAGTCACGCCATTGACACTCGTTCCAAACCAAATAGCCATCGACACCAGGACTCAAACCCCTGGCCTAAGGATTTCAAATTTAGCACGCTGACTACTCGGCTAAAACGGCTCAATCATAACAAAGACCGACAGATCTAAAATGCAATCTTGGAGATTTTGATCGAAAGTACTTTTAAAAGGTGATAAAACCCACGCAGCACAGCCTATCTGATAATTGCGCTCGTTGACGGGGAACAACTTAAATCATTGACATGTAATTTGAATTGCTTGATAAATATTGGCGTCTTAGCTGTAAACGTAGCGGGTAGGAATGAAATTTTTACCAGTATGTTGGTCACAGGTGGCTGAAAGCTCCAATGAGTTTGAGGGTACTGGATCTTCCGCCAATGAACTGAAAATTGTATACATTTTCCGAAGTTTACTGTTTTTGCTAACGGTAGAAGACTACCCTTTTCCCTTTTGGATACTTTGAAGATGGGATATACGATAAATTTCTTACTGTTATTTTTAAACCCATAGCTTCTTTGTTCCGTAATGTCCTCCATGGCACTTGTGTTAGAGGGCTGGCTTTATTTCTCAAGAAACAAGATACAAATTTATAAACTCAAAACACGAGTAATACTGTACTAGATTTTTTTGGTAAACAACAGCTATGCAAGCGCAGTTGAAAAAATACCGGTTATTCTCAACTTTCAAGAAAGAGGTGTAAGTCTAGGTATTTTATAAGCCTGGACCTGATCTTCCCCTTACAGCACATGGAAGGAAGCCATAGTTGGTAAATTTGACTAAACGATGGTTTTGGCTACGTTGATTATTGGACCTGGCTTAGTAGCTAAGAGTAGTGAGTTTTGGGAGGTAAAATTTAATTGCAATTCGGCAGCAATAATCTAAAACACGTTATTTGACAAACTGTGTCAAACTGACTTTATTAAACTCAGCAAGTTTTGTCGACTGATTCATACCTGTTCTCCATACCCTGTTTGTTTCCCAAGAAACTTAGTAGTTTCTGTTTCGTCCAAAAGGCGTTGAATCATCTTAAGTGACTCGTAGAAATATTGAGAAAATGAAATTCGAAATATCACAATTGGTTTTGCCGCATTTTAATGCCTAAAATAATCCTCCGTGGACCGTGTCACCAACTTCTTATCGACAATACTAAAAACCCAAAATGTATCTTTAGTATTTTGTGCTCATATGTGCAATGTATGTCTCGTAACATAGCACCTTTTGAGTTAATGCAGTCAAATTAGAGCGCAGTTGCTACCAAAGAATCTTAGGCAGCCGAATAGTTTTTCCGCTGTTAGCAGAATAGCCTCAATAGCAGCAGAATCTGTACTGTAACATGGTACCAGAAACAAAGTAAGGGTATGTGTCCATAGCTATTCTATAGCTTAAGTGATATGTATATCGAATATGTGTCTAAAGAATTGATAGATCAATGTGAAGATTAACTTTAATTCCTACAGAAAGCAGCATATTCCATCTAAATAGTAGCTTTTTGATTATAAAGCTTAATTTAGTCATTAGCGAGCAGTGGCTCGTTGCTAGAATTTGTAAGTTCTTTTGCAAACCCTTAGGGGTGTCTCAATGTGTGGTTGCAAAGGTCATCACAGGTGTTTGCTTTTCTGTTGCTGCTAATCGTAAATCAATTCATTGTGCCATGCATTTGAACCATCTACTGAAGAGTGATTCCTTTTTTGATCAACAAAGGGTGCCGCAGATTTAGGATTACGTTTTCCAGTTGTCAAGAGGTTTGCATCGCATATTGTTTATAGGGTAGCGCTTTAGAGAAGTTTAGACAAAGTGATTATGATGAACGGCAGAATTGGAATGGAAGACTTTATAATGAGTAATACATCATAATTCAGTTCTTTTTTATGCATCCCACAAGATATGGATAACTTTCCTGAAATAATCCATCTTTAATTCATCATTTTTGGCTCGTTTCCTGTCCTAGTTTAAGGTTTTTGTGAAAATTTCCGGTATGTTTTTTTGGGTTTATTGCTTTAACGCAAGCCGACAATTTCGCTATCACTCAAAAGCTCATATTCATCTTTATCCATCTATTAAACTACATATTTAAAATTTGTCTTGGATACACTCGAAAATAGGAAAATATTCCTATTTTTAAGCAAGTTTAGGTAATTCTCATTGGAAAAGCCAAATAAAATTCTTAATTCTGGTTCAGTGAGTGGATAGATCTGAAATTAAGGAAGGGTAACGGTTTCTGCATGTAATACTCCCACTTTAACTCTGCATACATGAAGGTGCTATCATGCCATCTGCAGTACTCTACTGATTATCCTGAGTACTGAAATTAGCAATCAGCACCCCCGTTTTTAGATATCTTTTAATTTCTTGGGTGCTGAAACGAGCAAGCTACTGCTCCAACTTGATCCAAAGAGGTCCGAACCGTGTACCGAAGAACCGACTTAGTTTTGCCGAACATTGGTTTATCGTTGCACATCAAACTATTAAGACAGGAGCGATGATTATTCTACGAGGGGGGGGGAGGATGCTTGAACCCTAAAATAAAAAATTTTTGGCCAAAATTTTTTAATTTGATTGACAGGTCCTTCAGATAAAATGAAAGAAGAGAAAGGGATAGGAGGGGGAATTTACCCCTCCCCTCCCTTCTGAGGAAAATTTTTGGTATGAACCTGTAAAAAGGGTACTGCTACCTTACAGGCTCCCTCTCATTGGCTCACAAAAGGAAGAGGGGCAGGGGGTCCCTATACATATACACGTTAGAAGAAGTCCCCTCGAAAAAGGTGAAAATCATGAACGTAAAATGCTTTTTGACCCTTTAGACTCACTCCTCCTGATAAATATCTTAAGGGATGCACCTCTTCAGGGATGATAATCATTCTCGAAGCAATACTATACAAATCTCATACCTGAACACAAGCAACTGGGGCTAGGGGGGGTGGCAACGTCCCTTACATTTAGGAGAGCACTGGATAAAACAGTTCTTAGTAACAAACTATAAACAAAGACGGGGGAAGGTACCTAAACCCTCGAGTGCGGTTTTGGGTCCATATTTTCAGACCGTTCTTTAGAGGGGCTTCAGACAAATATGTGAATGTTTAAGTGATTCCAGAATTAATTTTTTATACCTGTTTACCTTTTTTCTGAAAGAATAAATGTAGGTATGGGTGAAATAAGTAATATGGGTGCTTATGAGGTGGAAACTGATGCATTGGATTTTAATAATATCCCTTTAGGATTTGGTCACTATTTTCAGCTTTATTTTTTTCTTTTCTATATCTTCTATGAGATAGTAAGGAAAACTTTAAAAGTTTTTATCACCTTTCACTAAAGAAAACACCTTGCAGAATTTATTGTAAATTTTTAAGTTAGGAACAACAACAAAATCCTTAAAAGGTCTGTCGAAATACTATGCGTCTGAACTTAGCATGGTTGTGGAAACGAGGGAAGTGTTATTATGCAAAAGCTAAGCTTTAGTCAGGGCTGCGACCGGTGACACTTTTGTGCCACTTTTGGCACTTTTTGTTTAAAGTGTCACTTTTCGGGAAACGTGACACTATTGTGACACTTTCTAGTAAAAGTCACATTTTTTCAAAGTAGTACCTTTTTAAAAAAAAGAATTTAAAAAAGACGAAAGGAAAGAAATATTTTCAATTTGAAAAACCCTTATGGTACCACCGGGAACGACGCGAAGTACCACGAGCGGCAAATTTTTGAAAAATGATACTTTTTATAGAAAATTGACACTATTTTGCCACCCAAAGTGGCATCAAAAAACTGTTGAGTGGCAACCCTGGCTTTAGTGTTAGAGTGGTTGTTGAGGGACAGTAGTGCCTGTCATATTTAAGAGTCTAGTGCCTGTCAATAACCCTGGATATATATTAAAGACGATAAGAAACTATTAAAGAAACAGCTTTTACAAAAGAAAGTAAAGAGTGAGACTAAAACTAAAATTAAAGATAAATTATCCGGCATACGAGGGGATCTTTCCCCCATAGCCACATACTACACTAAAATTTCCCGAACCCCCCCCCCCCCCCCTAAAAGAAAACTCAAGAGAAATTATTTTAACACATGGAAAGTCGGATTCTAAGTTCTCTTTTTTCGCAATGCCTCAGGAATGGAATGGGTTAATTATGAAAACTTGCTTTAAAGAACAAAAATTTAAATTAAAATATATTGGAAGGCAGTTGAGAAATAAAACAGTTGTAATTACAAACTGGCTACATTTGTTGCACTCAGAAATGCTTTCAGAAAAGATCTAGTAAATCTTCAGTGTAAAGAGCACGAAGTTCGGGGGGGGGGATCCCTCTTGTATATAGAATAAATAGATTGTGCTCGTATTAAGATTTAATGTCGCTTTTTATTCTTCTTTAAAAGGATTAGTATTTTTTCGGTTCAAATACTCATAACTTACTGGTTATAAAAAGATAAACTACAAAATGACCTAGAATGTGTCTAATTTGAATTGAGTAGCACTTATCTTGCCCAAAACTAAATAACTTATTCTAACTATTTTTATAGTTTTATTGCAGAGTGAAGAAAAATCTTTAGAGATTTTTTGTTGGAATACAAAACAAAATCATGGACAATCGGATTCTTTTTTTGCAACGCCTCAAGAATGGAATGGCTTAATTATGAACACTTGCTTTAAACGACACAAATTTCAATTCAAATGTGTTGGAAGGCAGTCGAGAAATGAAACACATGTAATTACCAACTGGCTATATTTGTTGCACTTCAAAATGCTTTCAGTAAAGCTCTCGTAAAATTTTAGCGTAAAGAGTACATAGTTCGGGGATGGGGGTGGTGGTGAAAACCCTCTTGTATTTATAATAATTTAAGCTCGTTTTAAGGTTTAAAGTCACTCTTTACTCTCATTTAAAAGAAGCAGTATTTTTTTGGTTCAAATACCCATGCCTTACTGATGATAAAGAAAAAACAAATTGCAAAATGACCTAGAACATTTCTAATTTGAACATAGTAACACTTTATCTTGCCTAAAACTAAAGAGTTTATTTTACCTATCTTTATAGGTTTTGCGGAATTGATTTATTTGTGAAATTGATTTATTAATTTAGGTTGGTTCAGGAAGAGTTATGTATGTAATCGCTACGCGTTAGTAAAAGTATTTTTTTTCTCTAGCGTAGTGTTTTCTAATTATACTGGCTTGATTTTTTGTTTTTTTGATGAAATAAATCTAAACCTACTGCACAGTGAAGAAAAACAAGTTTTACTGCACAGTGAAGAAAAAAAATTGGTTGGAATAAAAAACGAATCCCCGGAAGTTACAGTCGACGATCTATTGGGGCCTTTATTGGGTCTAAAATTATGTCAAGAGTTCTTTGAGTTTGAGGAGCAAATTTATTTTACCCCAGTCGCAGGTGCTTCCTCTCCTCTATGAGAAAAGAGGAAGGGAAGCACCTCTTAACCTCTTTTAACACCCCAGTATTAGAACCTAGTGAACTGAAATAAGAGAGTGTTTAAACCTCTTTTAACACCCCAGTGGATAAGAAAAAACTTTAGTTTTTATGTAATGAAAGGTTCTGTAGATGAAGCACGATAGTTTATTCTTATAAATAGTATCAGATATGACCTTTAGCTTTGTCGAAAAAAGAAAGTAATATATACTCCTTGCAGTAATACATCACTATCATTTTTATAGTAAATATAATGGCTCCACACCGCTAAAACCTTAGGCCTGATGTCTGACTAGTCAGTCATTTACCTAGGCACTCCGCTAAGTTTGGAATAACTGCTAAGAGTGTATTTCGCTATCATCACTGAATTTTGGTACATTATTTGCAATTTGCAGGACAAAAAATAATCAAAAAAAAAAAAAAAAAATGATAAAACTACGCAGCATAGAAATCCCCGTCTGGAATATTATCTCAACTTTACAGGTGTTATTTCAATAAAGAAAGATTGCCAACGTTCTATCTTTACCTGAAAGCATAATTTGCCAAATAAATATCACTCCCCTGCAAAAGGTCATCCGTGCAAAAAGTGTATTGCAACATATGCCAAGATTTTATTAGCAGACATTTAGCTACATATACACACTTACTTGTTGAAATTCAACCAGTTTCTTTCTTTGGTTCATTTCTCTTATTGATTTAATTTTTTCGTTTTAAATAGTTTGTACGTTGGGTTGTACCCACAACTATAACGCTCTGTCTATGAGCACCCTCAAGGTGGCTGTAATTCAACAAGGATGGGCAATTTGCGTAACGGATAGGTCAAAGAAGGCTCCCTGTTGCTCAGTCTCCAACCACGTGCATAAAGAAAAATTGCGTCGCCGTTG
This sequence comes from Artemia sp. Kazakhstan ARC1039, assembly GCA_029168905.1. Lineage (NCBI taxonomy): Eukaryota > Metazoa > Arthropoda > Branchiopoda > Anostraca > Artemiidae > Artemia > Artemia sp. Kazakhstan ARC1039. The sequence goes on from JAQQPU010025241.1 coordinate 10,430, forward strand.
AATCCAGATCATTCAGGGGCTATTTAAGGCCTGCTAATATATTGATCATTAAATATTGATCAGTTGAACAAATTTAATCAACATAGATTATCAGAATTCGAAATATGATGGAGATCGAGTGGAGATGGGTGAAGAGTTCAGGAGCTGGTGCAACACGTATGACACTGGACGAGTTGATCCTTTTCAGTGGAGGCTTACAATGGAATTTTATAGTATTTTTTTTTCAAAAAGCGTTTTTAAATTTTTAGCTACTATGGGCCTTGGCTCGTTCTTTGCTAGGTTGCAGCTATTACTACAACCATCATATAGACGGTGGTCGTGGGGATAGAGACGGGCGTGGTGGATGTGAAGTTCCACCACGAAACTTCACACGGGAGATTGTGATGAAATTAGTGGAAAACAAGTCATGCCACGCCAACTCATTCACTTGGTTTAAATTTTTGGAAGTGGACAGCTCTTGGCTCCACTCAGCCCTGAGGGTAGGAAAAAATACCACGTGCATTTCCCACGACCCGCTTCCACTTTTGTTTTAAGTTTTGTGCGCTTAAACCAGATTTTCTGGCGAAAGCAGTTGAAATTCATAGTTTTGTAAGAGCATTTAGTTTGATATTTAATAAATTTTACATAAGGCTTCTCAATTTTACATGTAAGGAGAATTTTCTAGTGGGATTTTTCTGGGGTAATTTTCTGGGTGGAAATACACCGGTCCATCGCTACACCATATTACTCCATTTTCAACCACGCGAATACACATTCCGCCACATTTTATTGCTTTCCGTCATACGCTGCAAGTTTCTCCATGCCACATCTCGTCGTGTCCCGTTACGTGACTCCTCGGATTCTCCTTCACCAAACTAGGGGTCACAATTTCGTGTGACATTCCACCAATCCGCAACACGCTACTCAGTGTCCTGTATTTTCAAAAGTGGGCTAGCCTTCATTTTTACGCTCAGGGATGCAAATTTACTTTCCTTATCCAAAGGTATAAATAATAAAATGAGCATCACCAACTGTACAAGGTCATCCGTGCAAAATTCACATTAAAACATTTGCCAAAATTTTGCCAAGGACTCACAATTACTTGTTATGACACTCAAGTAGTTTTTTATTCGTTTTATGCCCATAGGTGTTAATTTTCATGTAGGCTACGCTACCACAAATCGGTCGACAAACATTAAGATAAATCATTAAAATAAAATTGTCTTAAACTCCCAGAACAGAATCGTTAGATTAAAAAAAATGATTAGTTTCACAACCTTTATTTCAGAAACATATAGGAAAATCATCGCATTTTGTCGAAGACACACATACACACACAAAAAATGAACTATTACGGAAGAATGAGACAAAAATTATGAAAATACATAGCACACATATATAAAACTTATGGCTTAATTATTTACCTTTCACATCTTTTCGTTAGATGTCTGGCATGTAGTAATTGACCCTACTTCATCACCCAATGAGACCTGAAACGTAAACGGATTTCTACTCTTCAAATTCAGTCTTGTTCAAAATCTATTAGTGATGGTTGTTTTCAGTCTAACTTAGCTGTTGGAACTCAATCATAGTTGGTGGAAAAAATATAAATGTTTTTACTTTTATAACTTTAATAAATCAAATAATATTAACATTTTGATTAGTAAATATCAGTATATGTATATTAAACTGACAATGCACATTCATTTGTATTTTTTCAGTAAAGTGCAAATTTTGTTCT
>JAQQPU010025243.1:0-12147 GCA_029168905.1 Artemia sp. Kazakhstan ARC1039
TTTAACTTTACCCATATTAATTTGATATTGTTAGTGTGACTAATCACGACTATTACTTCAAACAATAGTCCCTGTACAATATTCTATAAATTATGTATTATTGCCATATGTGTTTTAATTTACGTGATTGTAAAGAGCATATGATTCTGCTTAGATATTTATATTCTAGGTAGCGGAGTAATCAGTTGAAATTCATTCATGGTATACCAGCACGCAACACAGATACAACCTAGTAGCATCTACTCCCATCATTCGTCAACCACCAATAAATAGTCACCAAAGAAATCCCTGAAGACAATACCCTAATGATGATCCAAGTCACCAAAGTCTAGTACCAGGTAACACTACCTCAAGCAATATCGTCAAGCCAACAACCCCACATATATGTATATATCTGAACCAATGATTATCTAGAGAACCACCCCGACCAAGCTTGTCGTAAAACTGCACAAAAATTTCCGTCAAATAACTATCCTTAGACGGCAAGGTCCCAAAAATGAAACCCTAAGGACCAAGTATAACCCTGGAAGTTAATCCCCCAATGATTATGTATCATAAACCCCAAGTCAAAGACAATATGTTGAAACAATATTCCAAGTATAAGTTTTTACCCTCTCCAATCATTATTAGATGTCACAAAAACAAACCACCCTCCATGAGAAGAAGACCCAAACGTGAACAATTTTTTTAGAAACATAAACTGTACGTGGTAAATTTTCCCAAAATAAAAGGTCAGAGAAGAGACCCAACCAAGTTGTTATAGTATAATCCCCATAACTAAGCCCTCAATGATTGTGTATCATTAAAACAGGAATCAAAGACATTGCGTCGAGCATAGAACCTAAGATCAAGATCTGATCCAACCATAATTACCATTACATGTCGTAACACAGCCCTTTATTCAAATAAAAAAGAACTGAACGTGAACAATTTACGGGAAACATATACTGCACGAGTATTAAATTTTCCTGAGGACAAAAGTGCCCAAGAAGAGATACCCAGCCCAGCGATCAGGATACCGATTTCCTGTAATCAATAACCCAAGGGATATGTACATAATAAACATTTCAACAACTCTATAACATCAACCCCTCGTATATGACGTGACAAACCACGCACGGACAATATTGTGCAAGAAGTCATACATATGAACATTTTAAATGCTTATCCCAAGCAACAAGTGCCAAAAAGTGAAACACCACGAAGACAAACCATAAACAATTAGCCGACCCAGTAATTAATTGAACGGAATCGCAAAATAAAGTGACAACGTATGTGAGTATTATGGACACGTAGAATGATGAAGTAAGTGTGAAATCCTATGCATCTATCATTTAACTCTAGTGAATATTAAGAACGAATCAAAAATAGATGAAAAAAGTGACATTATTCCAGTGTTACTCCCAGATATCAAGTTAAAATCTCGTATTATGTGTATAAAATAATTCCTTTTACAAGTTTTTTTATTAACATATTTATGTGTTATAAGTTAAATGTAAGAAGCTACTTTTAGAATTCAATAGCTTATCGTATCGGTATAGCGTCAGGTGGAAGCATAATGTAGAATTAGAAGTAATGAAAGTGTATCTTCAGTAATCAGTATCATGTCAAGTATTAGAATAATTGCAAAGGCAAGAAATGGACTATTTAACAATGTAGAATTAGTGCATATCAAGTGTAGGTATTTTTAGTATTAGGTGGAGGAAAGTAATATTTACATACTTAATAATATAACCAAATGCGTTAGTCAACAGAAACTTTTTGGCCCTTTCGCCAAGTAGAGTGAATAGGTAATGGAATTTTAAGTAATACTTTCATACATGTAGTCACATAAAGCAATCAGGAATATAAAAAAATATATATATACAAAAAATCTAACTAAATGTGAGTTAATTCAAATAATAAGTGCCAATTAAAAAAAAAAAAATTTTTAACAATGATAAGACGGGATCAAAACTCAAAAAATAGAAAGAGAAGTAGTAAACACAACGATGAGGACAGCGTTAACAATGGGAAGGATGATATGTAACGGGATCAAAATTCAAAACCTCAAAATTTTCCAATTAAAATTACTCAAGTAAAATAAAATCACCCGAAATATGAACCTAAAAATTCAAGTAACCCACAGATCGAGTGAGGCTTAAGCGTCCAACTTAAAAAGTAGCAAAACAAAAGTATCGAAATCGGACAAACTTTGTAAAAATCTTTCCCACGGAAAGTGTAATTGCAATAAATAAATCCACCTCTGTGTCACCAAAATATGCAATAAATATCAGTGTGGCCAAATGACAGGCGACCAACAATGTAGTTTAAATTTTAAGAGCTTGAATTCCCAAACTGTCAAGAAGGTAGAATTTATCACACAGAAAAATAGTCACTAGAGATACAAAGTATTTTCGTGTAATCTAATTGCATTGTTCTGAAACTAAGTTTAGGATTATGTATTCCAATAAAACTAAGTTGTATTGTCCCTTAACAAATTTCACCGTGATAAATTATAAGCCATCTGGAAACTAAGTGATATGTCGTTAGCAATAAAATTACAAAAGTAAAACTTTGTTTTGTCGAGAAAAATTCCAAAGTGAAGTCTTAGAGCTATAAATCGTATCAAAATTGAAGTAGTCAATTGATGTATCCCTGTCAAATAAAAGAACATAGGACATACTATGAACCAATAGGACGAATGTAACACATGTTTTAGCAACGCCTGAATGTAACCTCTGGCGAAATTGGAGAGTATAGCTACTTAGAATTTAGCAATTTTGAGCGAGTGAATAACCAGTGAAGAATGAGTCAATAAGCAGTCTAGAACCAGTCTATACTCGGCCTAGAGCCAGTCTTCGAGTAGAGTTTGAGAACAGTTTAATGTAAGTGATCTAACTATTGATAGTTTATGACAATTATTATCAGAACATTGATAAACCCCTGTTGCATTTTATATGCTCCAGTGTATAACATTGTCCAAGTGCCTATGACAGTGGAGTGTAATACGGATAATTTTTATATTCCTCAACCAGCTTTGTACCGCTAATGTGAGTAAAAATAAATACATTACCTTCTTAATTTTGTCTCTTCATGTTAGTATTTCTCAAGATGATTAGTCCTTGTGGCTCCAACCGTTCTCAAGGGAACCTGAATCCTTTTAATCTGATTTCGACTCATTATGGCCATTAACAGATGCTCTTCGTTTGACTCGCTATTTTAATCCCCCGCTACACGAAGCTCTCCCTCAAAATATGGTATAAAATATAAGAAAGATATAAAGAACCCCCCCCCAGGGGAAGATAGGAGAAGAAATAATAAAGAAAACCCCCCAATTAGAGTATAACCATAACACGGCCAAACGAAACTGATAGAAAAATTTTTGCACAACAACGATAAAAATAGTGACACTTCACAATATAAGTTAAAATTGAACGGCAAAATAACATTAGAAGGAGAAACAACAGCTCAAGTCTTAGCGATATCTAATACAAAGGAGGGTAATAACCAAATACTTTAGGCCATAATAGGTGAACAGAATCTCGAGGAGTATCCCAAAATTCTGGTGGACAATCAAATCATTAAATGTGACCTAGATAATTTTGACCTAGATGAGAGTAAAAATCTTTTGATATTATATTACAGAGCGCTCCAGGAGTATGGTAAAAATGAAAAAATGATAAATGAAAAATATTCTAAAATCACTAGAGGGAGAAATTTGACAGATGGTGCACGGAATAAAGGACTGACAAATGGGAGAAGCAAAGACGATTGGACCAATAAAGGGAACTTTTTTCAAAAAATTTACTCCAAAGTAAAGACCTTCATACAAGGCTGTCAAGAATGTGCCAGACAATAATCACCACCAAAGATGCCTAGGGCTGCATTAAGTCAATTACGAAACCTTTCAGGGATAGGAGAATTAATTTATATAGAGGACATGGTGGATCATTTCAATTCATATCTGTACGCTTTCCCATTTAAGGATGAAAAAGTGAGTTCTATTGAAAATGCTTTAGTAAACCGTCTATTTTTGGAAAACGGCATTCTCCCTAAAACCCCACTCAGCGACAATGGCCCATGCTTTAGAGCAAGAATATTAGACGAAATAACGGAATATTTGGGTATAAAACACTGGTATACTCCCGCATATATGGCTTCTGATAACATAAAAATTGAGCGAAACCATAGGGAATTTTATTATATGCTGGGGATCCACGCAAAACAGGATCCCGAAAACAGGATTGACCAGTTACCTTTCGTTGTCTTTACAATACATACGGCTTATTCACGTTTTCTAAAGGAATTCCCATTTTTTTGCAACATTTGAAAGATTCTAGAGTTTGTATGGATGAAATAGAAAATTATAAAACATATTAAAATCTAGATCTATATAAACAGCATATGATTATGCGTATGAAGAAAGATATGGAGCCAGTAAAAGAGAATTTGGAAGATGCAAAGACAATGCAAAAAGAAAATATGACGGAAAAATTCAAAATAAGGTAAAATATATTCTAGGAGATCGGGCTTATATACAGAAAACCAGCCTAGACAGGAACAAAATAATTAAAACCAATATGGGAAGGATCTTTTAGAATAGTAAAGATAGTACCAAATCACTTAACGTATGTTTTAAAGCAAAAAGAAAGAATAACGAAAGAAGGTTGTACACCATAATAAAAGGATTTTTTTAAACCATTGAAATCTGAACCTATTTCTTCAGATATAGAGAAAGACGGAACAAATGAAAGACGGAACAATTGCACCGCTCTATATAAGAAGGCCATGTCAATTTTTTGACCGTTTTAGAGACCAACATAAATGGTAAGAGGAGTATCTGGCCCAGTCTTGGATACACACTTTCCACAAAAAACAAAAGAAATTGAGGAACGTTCAAGGCCTATCTGATTGTAGTGAGGAAAGTGAAAAAAAGAATTCGAAAGACAATATAGCGATTCAAGAAATAATAATAAACGGATGAAACTAAAGAAGCAGAAAAATTGGAAGAAATACAGGAATTGTCTAAATTTCATATACTGTACTCACCTGCAGTCTTGAAACAGAAATGGCTTTCTGAACAAATACCGGGTACAAGAAGAGAGCTAATAGCCTGTGAAACAGACAACTCTTATACAGAAATGGATATGCCGAAGCCTGGTCCCTCAAATAAAAATAGTTTAAGAGAAAAACTATGTAGAAAGGGTAAAAAAACAAAAATTAAGCAACAAGTTCCAACTTCGGCCGCACAAGTAGCTAAATCGCTAATGCAAAAGACGAAGCGTCAAGAGGATCAAAGTTTGCAAAGTTTTGACGAAGCAACGACACCACGCTCAAATTCAGAACCCCGTAAACCATACTATAGGGACCGAGAAAAGACTTGTTAATATTATAAGGAGGAAAAAGTAAAGTCAGAAATCCAAAACTCAGAAGAGCAAACATAAACTGAAAAGGGGAGGGCTAGCATAGCCTCCAGCCGACTAATATTCAAATAAATTAATAATTAAAAATAGCGAAGAAGACCACACTGCCTTTCCATAACAAACAACAAAAACAAGAAGAACAATAGAGAAATCACTTTGCAAGACAGTAGAGATAATTTGAATGAATATTTTGGCCCTATGTCCAAGGGCCATCCTCAGTATGACAATTAATATATGAAAGATAAAAGACTCACAACAATATGCGACCAATAAAACAGAAACTTAAAAAAATTTCAAAGCAGGCATAGCATCCTTACTTCAGCGAAGTTCAACCAGGACTGATAAAAAGTGACTTAAAACAAGGCGATTCAATCAGATAATTTAAAAACAAGTTCTTATTGCTAATCCAGCCTTTTTGGCAGCTAACCTCAAAAGTGTTTTTTGACCGGTTCTTATTCCTTAGTCTAAATGGTTATCCCCTACTGGAAAAGACTTGTAAAAAACCTCAGGTTTCACTGAAGTAAATAATAAAAAAGACGAAAAAAAGAGTTCAAGCTGAAAATATAAACCGTGGCTAAAATAAATTTTTTGTTTGCCAGGCAAAAGTGAAGTAAAAGAAATTGTATAGAGTCGGCTAGACTTCGATATACGTACATATCAAAATGATTGAACAAGATTAGTACAGTAGTTTGACATTTATACTAAATTAATACAAATAAGCAGCATATTATTCTAGGGAGACACCTAGTGGCCAAAGGTGTAGCCCTTTGGTCACTAGGTGGCATAAACACTTATAAACGATTTCTTATGCGTGGCATAAACAATAGCATGGCATAAAAAATTACATAAACAGGACTAGCATAGAAAAAATTGCATGACATAAACAGGACTAGCATGGTATAAACAATTTTAAAAAGGTACCGTAATGTCCTAAATGACATAAGTTGAAGTTAAAATTTAAGGCAGGACAAATAAAAGTTTTGATTTAATTGTGGTGTACAGGCTCAAAATAATCTTTTCAGCATTAGCCGTATGACTGGATGGCCTAAAAATGTTATTTTAAGCTGCCAAAAGCAGCCTTGGTAAGTAAATCTCCAAGTATCGTTATCATGCCAGGTAAAAAGTCGAAGAGCTAAACTTGAAGCCTTATCAAATCTAAGCTGTAAGCTGAGTCTTGTTCCATAAGGACATAAAAGCAAAAAAAGAAAGAAACAGCAGCCAAATATTTTATTAAAGTGGTCGTGACAAATTTGAAGAAACCAAAAAACCTCAGAAGTTGGTATAAAGGTACTGACAGAGAGAGATCTAAGTAAAGCGTGTTCAATAAAGAACAAAAGAAAAAGTTGGAATAGAAAGATTAAAAAATTCAAATAGTAAATGTATATAGACTTATATAGAAATGTATATTGAATAATAAATGTATATAGTGGTAACTAATATTATTGAGGAAATAAACAGTTATAGATATATTTTGCAAACCTTAAATAGCTATGTAATCTTTATCGTTCAAATTTACCAACGTATAAATTTTAAATGCAAAATCATGTTGTAAGAACTGTTGCTAATCCCTTAAATAAAGGCCAATCTCAGTTCTCTCTTATAGTATTAAAATATATTTGTTAGAGTATATTTTTTCTTCATATATAAATGGCGTATAAAATGTTTACCTGAGGAAAAGTCACATTACATAAAAGTGAATAGCCCCAAATAGCTGTAATTAAACCGATCTGTAGAAAAGGCTTTATTTTATCTGAAAAAGAAAAGCAAGAAACAATGGATATTTCATCCAAGGTTTAAGCATAGTGATTTATCTGATTATATGTTTAGTTGAATTTATTTAAAAATTGTACCAAAAATAAACATTAAAATAAATTTTAAGGGTACATAATTATTATTTGCTCTTAAACAATTAAGTAATGTATTAGCATAAATTATTACAGTATAATTTATCAATACAAATAAATTGAATTGATATTTTCAGTGTTTTTGTTAAAAAAATAAAGAAAAAAGAGAGTTACACAAAAAAATTTATGTTGTGTAGAACCTACAAAAAAATATAACTTCCTGTGTTTGTTATATATATAATTTTCATTAGTACTTTAAAATAGAACTTTAGTACTTTAAAATTTAGAATCTATATTAGTAATGTAATAATTGTTAGGTGTAATAATTTGAGTTATATTATTTTGTCTAATATTTAAAATTTTCCTTCAAAGACAAAGTTTTTTTTGGCATCTATTGACGCAAAATCTTTGACCCCCCCCCCCCATTTTATTTGACACAATCTATGTACACAATCAAATTCTCAAACACCAGGTCAAGGATTCTATAGAACCAAAGGTTCATGCCGTTTGATGCAGACCTTACTATTAATCGATACCTTGGAAGTATACCATATTTTCGAATTTTGCTATAAATTCAAAGACTATAAAGTGAAAGTATATCAATTGTTTATCTAGGCCTAGTTAAGTGAAAGAAAAGTACTTGCTCCAAGAAAATGAGCTTTATTTATTTGAAAAATCTGTTGTTTATAAAACTCATAAAATTTATCTGTTATTATTAATCGTAAAATTAAAATTCTATTGTTATTTGGAAATGTGTTTTAATATCTTACCAAAACGATTCACAACTAAAAAAAATAATAAAGAAGAATCCGAATAATATATTTCTTCACATTCCGTCAGGGCTCAGCTAATAAGCTTTAGTTATTATATATATAAAAAAGCTTTCCTTATTTTATTTAAACACTTGGACATTCGTCTAACATAGTTTTTTATTTTATAATTATGTGGATCATCACATAAAAGACATTGAATATGTAAATAATTAAACAAGTATTCTCCTTAAATAGTATAAATAATGAAAAAGAGAAGCCATCGGTACACAGCTACACACGATCCAAAAACAACAGCTTTACAACAGTAAACAAAAGAAGCCATCGGTACACTGACATGCACAGGATCCAAACAAAAGTAAGCAAAAGGAGGATACATGAATAGATTGCCACAGTTGACAAACTATTATAAAATAGTTTGAGAATCTTATTTTTTGCTATAAAAGAAGATGATCCTAAAACATAATGACTACACGTTAAGACTATTTCAAGTGTTTGAATCAATATTTGCCTTTGAAGCTAGACTTAAAGGGCCAAAGCACCTCTTCTTAAGGAAAAGAGTACTGTAATAACCTGATCTAATAAGTTTTAAGAAATTTATTTTAATAAAAGCATTAAAATTTGCAACAACGCAAATTATAAGTTATAAAGAAGTTGGGAACTAGTGGGTTCTAGATAAAAAGTTTTGAAACTGACCACCAAACTAAGAGCTGACGGAATGGCTGTGGAGAATGGGAATCTTGTAATACCACTTCTTTGTTTGAAAAAAAGACGTGTGGTTGGAGTATAAACTATATATATATGCCAGTTTTTGCGATAAGCGGATGATCTCTCTAAACTAATTTGTAAAACCTCTGGATTTTTGGATCGTTTTGGGATTTGTAAGTGTATATGATTTACTTAATAATTGTGTTAGATGATGGTGAAATACTTGTCTACTTATCTCCTTTAATGCATAACAAAGGTTATTGTACTATGCCAAACCTCTCTACAACTTTATTTTAGTCTCTCGATTAACTCCCAGTCGGTAAGCCCCAGAGTAAATAGTCAGGCCAAGGCCTAAGAGACGCTACCTAATTTTAATTACCTTAGGACCGTAATTATACCTCCTACAAGGGTAGATTAACACACCAACCAAAACCTAAGTTATTCTAGTTGGTGACAACAGTAAACTTTTTTATAACAGCTTAAACTTACTTTTCTACATAAGAATGCTTTGGGTCATTATTGACCTTTCATTTGAGTCTTTACTCCTACCTACGCACTTCTAGACGCTCGTGGGAGTTTTAAGAATTCCACTACTTTTTGGATGTGTGCCTGATATCAAATATATCAAAATTCCACTTCAACGAATTTATTTTTATTGAAGTGGCGCTAATTAATTTTCAAACCTAGTTGAAAAACTCTTATGATTTAAAAAGTAAGTTTTTATTTATTAAAGCGAGAAATGTTTTATTTTATGGTAAGGCAAACCTACTTAATTGCAGTGCTTTGCAGTTTTACATTACAGTTTTTAGGCCTTATTAATGCAGACTCACTGAAATCAAATGTTGTTTCTATAACTAGTGTTAGATAATTGTTTGCTAGATCGCTGTACCTTTGAAACTGTTTAATTCTCTGCCAGACGACAAACCGCTTGTGACGTTGTGACCTTGCCTCAGTTACAAAGGTGAATGTCACGCCAGTGAGTGAAATTAAGTTTATTAAATAAAAATGGAGGAAATTCTTGTAATTTCTTGTCATACTTTATTTTTATGGAAGAATTTATCTAGTTATATCTATAATTTATTATTTTTTTGATTATTTATTTAAGTCTATTCATATTTTAAGTTTCTTTTATTTGTCCATGTTTCGATAAGATTTTTTGTTTATTTGTCAATTTCAATTGTCAATTGTCAATTTTGTCGATAAGTTTTTTGGTTCATTTTGTATAGAGTTATCGTCTTGATGAGTGTTAACTTCTGCAGGTTTTTCAATGACCTTCCCTTTGCTTTGCAAAATTTCTGCTTTTGTAAATTTTTTGTCTTTAATTTTTTTACTTGTAATTGGCCTGGTTTTACTGACAACTAATTCTGATATATTTAATTTTCTATTTTTCTAAATCTAAATGTTGTAATATACTTTATTTTTTGGACATGATGTGAATATTTACTGAGCGTTTCTAATCAAAAGAAAAATTTCGGTAATGAACTATTGATAATAGTCGTTCTAATAGAATACAAGGTAGATTAGGTATTACATGAATTCAAAATGTGCAAAATTTTTCTTTTCTATTAGTTGAAAGATAAACTCTATTCCTGACTCAGAAGCCCTTTGAATATGAATTCAAGAAAATCTTGATTTTTTAGCTGAAAGTAAGGAACAACATTAAAACTCAAAACAAATGGAAAAAATTTTGTGCATGAAGAGGTTACTCTGTCTCTTCGATATCTTGATCTTCACGTTAGAGTTCTTAGTACTTCCAAAAACTTTTTATTCTAAATAGAAGTCCCTTGTGTTTTAGGAATCCTTCTTAAGAAATCGGAACTAACCGTCAAACTTAAGCATAAAAAACAATATATTCAGGAGGGGGGTAACCTCTTCATTTACTGTGTAAGTTCTGTTCATTTCAAGTTTTAATGTTGCTCTTTGATATTAGTTGAAGAACCTTATGTTTTAAATAATTTGTGATTGTTTTTCAGATAATACGGATATATATTGTTCAGCCTCCATTAAAAATCCCTCTCCTCTCTTTTGGTATTCTTTTTTGGGAAAGTCACTATCGCGTTAGATTCACCGTCCATCCGTAAAATTCCCTTTAGACAATTCAACCTTCGCTGGGAACTACCCCTCCCCACCTCCAAGAAATTTCTTTGGAATGATTCAATCCGAAAACTTTCCCTTGACATACTTTTATATGACATATATTTTAATTTCAAATCTTTTCTTCTCATTACTCCGGAAATATTCACTCGAAAAATTTTTCTTCGGCATACTTTTATAGAAAATATATTTTAATTTCAAATCTTTTCTTCTCATTACTCCGGAAATATTCCCTTCCCTGGAAAGTTTTTCTTCAAATTCCGAACCCGCTAAATATTTCACCAGGAAAATTCTCCTGGAACATTTCCACATTAAAAATTGACTTGGACTAAAAGAAAGTAAGACAAAGTAAAAAAAATTCTATAGGAATTCAGTGAAATGTCACCTAGTAATCTCAACCCCTGTAATTTTACACCCCACGGAAAATTCTCCCCATAGAAACCAACCAAAGCACAAAGCTTTCACTCCCCTCCAAAAAGTATGTATAGTTCCCAATAGCAAATACTAAACGCCAAAAATGGTGGGGTCAAGCTGCCCCAAAAGAAACAGTCATAGGATTTTTCAATTAAGTTGAAAAATCAGCTATCTTTAAATTTTAATCGGCCATTTTCGAGGAAAAAGGAATGTTGGAAGGGACTAGTTACCCTTCAATATTTTTGGTAGCTTAAAAAGAGCACTAGAAATTTTAGTTTCTATTTGAATGCACCCTCTCCCGATCTCCAAGGACAACTATTCGATACCTGAAAAAAATAACAATATACATACATCCGTCATCTTTCTTCTGAAAGAAAATAAAAAATTCCATATTCTTATGCAGGAGCTAGAAACTGCTACAGTTGCATTCTCTGACATGTTGAATTAAGATTTAGGTTAACTTTCAATAAGACTCCCTGACTTTTGAGGGGTTTTCACATATTTTTCAAAAATCAGGAAAATTTATGGGTAATACTAAGCTTAATGAACCTTATATATTTGAAGTAATCATAAAGAGCCAATTTTTTTATGCATGCATTTATATCAAAATTCAGATTCTTGAAATTTAGGTAACTATTGAGCCAATATGTCTTTTACTAACAGTTCGTTACCACAAACTGTTTGATGAATCAATGCTATATCCCAGTAAAAGGCCCCACTTCTATCTATTAAGTATATTTTAGTTTATTTATTATTTTCTTAAGTTGACTTTTACTTTGCTTTTCTATATGATTTGATTTAGAAAGCTTGCAGTATGTATTTGGTAACTTTTAGATTACGAAAATTTGTCCTAAACTAGTTTTGTTAATGGTTACACCACATTTACTATCGATCCGTCAATTTAGAGCCTTT
>JAQQPU010025244.1:0-12147 GCA_029168905.1 Artemia sp. Kazakhstan ARC1039
AAAGAAAAAGTGATATTATTTTAAGTACTTTTTCTAGTGCATTTTTTATAAATAAATTTAAAAGGTGTATTTTTTTCTTTGTTTTCTGTAAAGTGCTGTTTTTTATACAAGAAATATGATTCTTTATTGATTTTGTTCTTGAACGGACTAGCAGTAGGGAAATTATTTAGTCATTAGACAACTATAGTCTACAGTTAGTTGTCCAGGTGAACTATTGAAGGGAACATGTATCAATTTAAAACACCATTCAGATCGTTTCTGTGTGGGCCGTCAATGTCGGGCAAAACAACACTCTTAACTAAAATAATTATAAATTGCGATAAAATGTTTGTGGAAAAGCCGAAAAAAATCTACTATATTTACAGTATTTGGCAGGAGTCTTACGATAAAATAAAAGCAATTGCCACGACGGGATTGGTGCAGATACAATTCACACAGGGACTTTATGCTTTCAACATTATTGAAGCAAACTCTTGGCTGATTATTGACGATCTGGCTGAATCTATTGAACAATGGTCCCAGGAAATGCTGCAATTATTCACCGTTCGCTCTCATCATGAACAGATTTCCGTTACACTGGTTCTACACAATCTCTTTCATCAGAGCAAATGTATGCGAACACTTGCATTGAACTGCACCTACTATATCATCTACAGAGTTGTTCGTGGTTTTAGCTCCCTAATAACTCTCAATAAACAAATATATCCAGGTGCCCCTAAATTTCTGCTCTCAGCATACAATCAGGCAACTAATAAACCCCACGGCTATATCCTATTGGATCTTAATCAAAATACACCCGAGGATCTGCGTGTAGTCACAGATATTTTCGACAATGAAATTACAGTATATCTCCCCTTGAACACTAAAAAGACCTATTAGTTGCTATCATGACATTGAAGAAACTACATGAAAATAGACATCTGTTTTCAGTTCTAAGCACTTTAAAACCCTCGCTTAGGAAAGCCATACTCAAACAAGGTATTGACAATGATTTCATTAATCTAATATCTGAACTTTGTTTAAATTTGACCGAGGGCAATGTTCAACTGCCAGAAGTAGTTAAGCAACAGGCAAAGCAACATTGTTCCATTGTACGTACATTGGCCTGTAAAAACAAAGGAAAGAATTTTAAAAGGAAACGACTTCTTCAAGCGGGTGGTAGCTTTTTCACACTTTTACTACCGATAATTGCAGGACTTGTAAACAGATTTCTCTAGATGGCAAAACCCTATAAATTGACTCCAATAGAACTCGCTCTCTCACCCGTGGAACACTTTGAGGACAATCTGAGTAAATTCATTGACAATGAGAATATTGAGGATGATAAAAAACTGCTTTTACTTCAAGATGCACTTCGCCGAGTGGACAAACATAAGCCCTATCGTGTGAAGGCTACTGGTATTGATAACAAAAAATAATCATCTCCTCAGGATTCTGCTGCTGCTGCTGCTGGAACACAATTAAAGAAGGAGAAATTGGATTCAATTGTATCGAAAATTGGAAATCTAATGCCCCATTCATATCGTGAACAAAGTAAACGACTCCTAACCTATCTCATGGAAAGTGGTCAAGATCATATTCAAGTTGAGAGCAATGGGAAAGGGATTATAATTCAGGGCAAGAGGTATAATCTACTTGATTGAATCTATGATATGGTTACAAATCGTAAAGGACTATTTTCATTTGACGCTCATCTATACAACTTTCTAAATACATTAAACTTCCCCAAAAGTCTTATTAGCAATAAGCAAATTCTAAAAAAATTAAATGAATATGCATCAACATCAACAACAACCCCATTAAAATCTGAAGAGGAAGAAGAAGAAGAAGAAGAAGAAGATTTTAAATCAATCTTGGAAAATACTAGCACACCTAGTGGAAACTTGACAACGGTGGCGAGGAAAAAGCGAAAACATATCATGTCACCATCACCAACCACAACTAGTATACAAAAGGGTAGCAGGCGTTACACAACGTGTTTACGTTCAAAATGGTTGAAGTTCTGAAAGGTGTTTATGAAAATATTGGTGAAGCGGGGAGTTTAAGTTCACCCACCACTCTTTCCAAGGTCACTGGTTTTCACACTAAAAGTGTACAAGACTATCTACAAAATGAATCAAGTTACACTCTGCATAGAAATCATTGACTTCGTGCTAATCAATATCGAAAAATCAAAGCCTTTTTCCCATTGCATATAATGCAAGCAGATCTCCTAACTCTAGATGAGATTCAAAGACGTCACAATACACCGTAAAAGTACATTCTACTTGCAATCAGTGTTTTTAGTCGTTATGCATATGCAATTCCATTGCGAACAAAGAGAGGCGTTGAAGTTGCTCAGGTCATTGAAAGTATTATCGAACAGGATTCATATAATAAAATTCAAACGGATCGTGGTAGTGAATTTGTTAATCCCCATGTTGCAAAATTACTTGTGAAATATAGTACACTGCTCTATCATAGTCATGTACTATAAAGGCTGCATTGGCCGAACGATTGATAAGAACTATTCGACTTTTAATTTCAAGATATTGTACATTGAAAAATACACCGGCTTTTATTAATGATTTAGATAAAATCATGTTGATTTATAATCAACGACCTCATTGATCATTGTCCAACTCAACCCCAACGGAAGTTCATCATTCTGATCATGATACAATTGACACCTTTCTTAAACAATATTCCAATGAAACGATTGTCAAGAAGAAAAATAAATTCAATGTTGGTGATACTCTTCGAATTAATAGAACAACTAATGTTTTTGAAAAGGGGAATTACTTGTGGTCCACCGATCTTTTTAAAGTGGCAAAAATCCTAGACACTAAACCCATAACTTATCGTTTGCACGATACCAAAGATGAAGAGATTCTTGTTGGCTTTTATGACTATGAACTACAAAAGGTTAAAAATAATAGTGAAATCTATCAAATTGAAAAGAGTCATATAGTCAGGCTTTAGGACTTTTAGGGGGTGTTTCCCACTTTTTTCGAAAATCAGGCAAATTTTCTCAGGCGCGTAACTTCTGATGGGTAGTACTAAACTTGATGAAACTTATATATTTTAAATCAGCATAAAAATCTAATTCTTTTAATGAATCTATTGGTATCAAAATTCCGGTTTTTACAGTTTCGGTTACTATTGAGCCAGGTCACTCCTTACTTACAGTTATTGCCATGAACTGTTTGATATAGAAAACTGTATGTGTTTTCAACAGTGTAGTTTTGTTTTCAAAATAACGACGACAAATAAAAAACAAATCACTTTAATAATCAAAATAACGAAAGATATTAGTGAAAATAATGTAAATATTTAATATGTAATTATGCTAATCCTGGAAATCTCAGCAATTCAAGAGTAGAGTTGACCTTCTGGATTTGCTTTCGCCCCTAGGAATTCCCATACTATTTTCTTGCGTCTCTACACCTTTTCAAAGAGAGTCAGAACTCCCTCACACAGTTTGACGTAGACAATTTTTTTTTAAAGTTGGCAAGGTATAATGTGGTCAAACATGTTTTGAGAGTATGGTCATAATTATATAACTTAAGCAGACTGGTTTTTTTTAAAGCTGCTATGGTATAAAGTAGTCCAACATGTTTTGGGAGTATGCACAAAATTATGTAGCTCAACCAGAGTGTTTTTCAAACCAACATCCGTTTTTTATTCGTCCTTGAGATTTTGTATAAAATGTTCATACATTACAATTTAATTTTCATTATGATTTAACATATCATACATAGTACACTGAATATTATTAACTTTGAAACAATGGATTGTTCAATTGTCAACGTGAGTATAGTTTACTGAATTTCTTAATTTATTTCCAAATAAAAAGCATTTTACCAGTAAATTCAAATTTCAGGGGGACTTAGCCCCCCTCCCACCTCCATCAATACAAACCTTAAAATATGATGAATATACTCGCTAGAAAACGCAAAGTACGCTTTTTTTCCATTATGTAAATAAAATCCCTCCTCCCCCCTCCTTTTTTACGATTGTAATTGTTTTGAAATAGTTCTTTTCGTTCAAAAATGTCCTTTTCCCATCGTGCATTTAAAATGTGCTGTCTTTTTCCGGTCTAAATAAAACCATCCGTGTTTATAATCCTGTTACCAAGAAGGGTGATTTCAAAACAACATTGGCATGCGTCTTATCGGGATTAAGAAAACAAAGGATGGAAATGTGCGATTCAAGACTCGTTGACAAAGAGTTTTTTTTGCCAAATTAGACGGGATAATCCATTTTCAATTGTATTTGATGGAAGCAAATGGATTTCACAGATGATTAAGAGGCTTTTATAAAAATATATGGCGGGGAAGGGGCGGGGGGGCAATATATGGATTCTAACACCTTCATTGTAAGGTGAAAAAACAAACTATTTGTTCGCATGAAAAGTAAGGTTGGGAGGGGGGGAGTTCTTTGTGCAGACACGTATACCCTTTGACAAGAAAACTAATGTGGTCATTCCGACACGCACCACTGAAGTATAGTGTTTGGTTAGCTTTTAATTATAGCATATTTATGGCTGACTATTTTTTAGATATATATTTTAAATCATTGTATTGGATTTGATGCAGCGGGGGGGGGGGAGAGGGGGATTCTTTGCACAGACTAATTTTTTCTTACGTAAAAAAGGGAATCGTTTTTCCATACTAAATTTTGTCTTCTTTTTAAGGAAGAGGATTCCTACAATTACTCTCCCCCTGAAAAGAGAGATAAGGATAATGGCGTTACTCCAATGAAACAAGTTGAGATAGGTGGCCCATTGGGAGCCACCAATCATCCATTCCAGACCAGTGCTGCTTGCCCAAGACCCACCCGTGCCAGCCCCCATGCAGCCAGGTAGAAAGCTGAAAAGAGAATGGATGGTTGCTCACATGATGGTGAGCCCCGCTGCTCCAACCCCCCAAGCCACTGACATCGCAGCCGCCACCACATCTATGCAAGAAACGGATGTCACCGTCACATCTATCTCCCATCATGCTTTGCCAGGACCATACGGCACTCAACTACAGTCTGAATTTGGAAATGTGAACATTTTTACTTTATTGCTATTACAAATAGTAGATTTGTAAAAAAAGGAATCTGCTTCTAGTCTGATCGCTATTTTTTATGGATGACTAGATTTGTAGGAAAAAAGATTCAGGTTTTTTTTAATGAAGTGTTCAGACAATTATTGAGTTGTTTTTTTTTACCATATTTTATTGCTATTAGTCAAACATTGCGATGTGTGTGTGCGTGTGTGCGCATGTGTGTGTGTGTGCGTGTGTGTGAACGTGTGTGTGAACGTCTGTGCGCATACGTGTGTGTGTGTGTGTGAGTGTGTGCGCATGTGTGCGTGTGTGTGTGTGAGCGGTGCATGCGCTGCTTATTTTTCTGTCTACCCGATAATTCATGGAGATAGTATAATGAATATTGCAAATTCAATAACTACGTAATGATTTTCACTATTTTGTTGTGTGTTTGTGTGTGTGTGTGTGTGAGTGGTACATGCGCCGCGTCTACTCACTAATTCATTGAAATAGTATAATGAATATTGCAAATTCAATAACGACGTAATGATTTTCACTATTTTGTTGTGTGTTTTTGTGTGTGTGTGAGCGGTGCATGCGCCACTTATTTTTCTGTCTACCCGGTAATTCATGGAGATAGTTTAATGAATATTGCAAATTCAATAACAACGTAATGATTTTCACTATTTTATTGTGTTTGTGTGTATGTTCCTAACAAAATTTGTTATTTATTATGCATTTGTTCTGTAAATAATGCTATAGGCAAAAAGTATTTAGTTTAAATAATTCTAGGAGGAATTGAGTTTTGTGGGTGGTATGGAAAAAAATGGTATGTGTTAAATATTCAGGTAAACATACGACTAGAAATGAACATGATTTTCCAACTTTATGAAATAATGCTTATTTCACATAGAAAATAAAACCTTTTTTCTATAGATTAATGAAATAGCAGCACCATTGGGTCATGAAGCATCAGCATTTACTGGACCTGAACCAATTCTATCACCACCAATGGAGTTTAGAGACGAACCTTCATTAGTTCTAGACAATATGGAGTAGCATAGAGGTTTTCTTAATGATTGTTTTTGAGACATGGCTAGCCTAGACGATTTAACTTGTGATATTGACATGATGGAGGATCCGGAGTGGGCAGATAGATTTATGCCTGAGCATTTAGGGGATGTTACTAGTGCATCTGAACCGGGTCCTCATGAAGAAATCCCATCACAGGACAATACAGGGTGGCTAGATCAGCTGTCCCCAAACACCTTGGAATACGTACTAGCAGGCCTAGGGGACCTCATGCCATCTCCAACCATTGCAATTGAAAAGACTGGGGGTGGTTTTATTGACAATTCTATGTCACCCCCCACCATTCCGCTTAATGATACACCTAGTGCTAGTAATAGTAGTAGTAATACAGCAACAACAATGCAAATTGTTGGACCTAATTGACATTTTTGACGATGACTTTATAATTAGTGAATTGGATCCTGTGCAAACAGGTGCAGGACATGAAAATAGTGTCACGTCCCCGGAACTACGTGAATTTTATTTGTTGGAATCTGCTCTAGGTCACATGCAAGCACATAGGGTAGATTTTAACCCTCCCAAGGGAAACGTGGTTGACGGGGGTGTTATTTTAACAGACCCTGTAAGTGTTCTTCATACCTAAATCGACCAAATTTGAGCACTTATTGAGATTCAGATTCAGAAATGGGAGGGGGGGTCAAGGGGGGATTAAGGCATCGGTAAATCAAAAAGTTTATTTACAAAAGGGGACATCTGGGGACATTTTTTAATTTCATTTTTCAACTGGCAACCAAACTTTTTACCCTGGTCTAAATGAATTTGAAGGTAACTTTTTCAACTGGGTAAATAAATTAATATCGACTTTGGACACGTTTAACGAGAGGGGAAGCGGGTCCACAATTTTATACATTGAACACATGGATCCGAATCTCAGTAGATTTAAAAAAAACTTTATTTTAAGGGGAGGGTGGGGTAGAAGAATAAAATGCCACCCAGATTTGTCGGCTACAGGAGGGGCTCAAGGTTTCAATTTTGACACGGGGCTGCCATGCTTTAAATATGCATTTTTAGCAGCAACCCATAAAACATTAAAAAATGAGTCTTCAATGAAAAATCTCGATGGACTTGCTCGTAATGGTGGAGAAAATTTCCCTAAAGTAAATTTTGATTGTTTAGAGTGGAAATATCCGGTATCCTTGAAAGAAATAACCATATTTGAAAAAGCAAATGAAAATCTTGGGTTGGGGGTGGTTGTTCTCCAGTACGACACAGAATTTGTAAGTGGGGGAAAGAAATCAAATAAAAAAGGGGTTTTATATTAAGTTAGGACACCAATGGTAGATAATGTTAAAAATTGGGTTTGTGTTATTTATGAGCCCCCAAAGATTTAAATTCCTATGGTCATTTTTTCCCCGTTACAGCAATAAGTCGACTCTTATCCCAAGGCAAAAAATATGGGGAACATCTCTATTGCCCCATGTGCCTTTACTCATTTAGATCTGAGCGAACATTCTCGGATCACATGAGACATTGCAAAATTCATGGCAATCATGTAGCGATGAAAAAAATTTTGGCTGGCTATACTAAGTATGGTACTAAATACTGACCACGTCAAAGGCAATATTATGCCCAAAGGTCGTGAAATTACACCTTGTAATTTCTCCGATAGTGCCACTTATAGCGCTGAAGATTATGCCAACAAGGCCTACGCCACCCTCAATTAATGAGAGAAAATGAAATGTGTAGCCATATAAATGTGACCTCTTCTCTTCGAGCTATCTGGAGATCAGATTCCTCTGGGAGCGCTACCTTGGAGACATGCGAACTAATTACCTATTATTTGGCTAAATCCAGACATATAAAATGAAATAAACACAGATAAAAAAAGCAATAGATTTATTGAAACTTACATATTTAGGTGAACAGCAGTGGGTCACTTCAAATGACAATAACGGTGACCTAGATACAACATGAAAGAATTTAACACTTCTGTCTGAATGGTCCTGGTTCTCAAGTACGAATCTCTTCAAAAACCACTTCTACCCCACTATCAAACTTAGCTCTTTAGTCTTGCGCTGTGAGAACTGGCTCACAATTGGCCCAAGTGGCCCCAAGGATGCGAACCTTTCGTCCAATAATTTCTTTTAAATATTTCTGATGATTCAAGCGTTCACACGGTTCTTACCATTTAAACTTCCTTAGAAATATTGAGCGTAGCATTTTTTTGTTACTAATTATCTTAGCGAAATTCGAACGGCTAGCGTCGTTGTTTGACTGAAGCTAGAAGGCAATTTTTCTTTTTGCTGATTAAGAATTTAGACTCTTGGAAGCGGTATTTGAACTCAATTAGGGGACGTTTAATTTCTGTCCGAATCATCTTTAGAAGGAAAGAATCTTGTATTTTAAATATATAGCATTTTGCTCCCGGTACATGTCACCCTTCCCATCAATTAATGACGCCCCGTCATTAGTAATTGCTTGCCTTTGGGCTTTTCTCGTTAGCCACTTATATCTTGAACTAAACTATATTGTCTTACGGTTGATTATACTGCTTTGGGGGTATAATTTAGGAGTGCAATATGAGATATTGTTATTTTTACTAAAACTCTTAGTCCGACCTTTGGGTTGTTCCTTCTAGTTAACAGTGCCTCTACAATTTTCAATTTAACTTCACTTGAAATGTTTTTTTTTTTGGAATGGGGAATTGTCCTGGAATTTGGAGATTTGGGAGCCAATCTTGCGGCTCGAAATGTGGCCGGGGTACGACAACGATAATATTGTTACCCCCCACACTCCGAACCACCAGAACGCTCCGGCTTCTTTCAGTTGGATTGGATGCATCGTAGTGGGATGGTACGTGTAGCTTTTTGTATCCAAGGAAATTATTCGAATTAATCATATGCATTATTGCTTTTTAATTAGAATTTGTTTTCGGGAACTGATATATGTTGAACGGAATTTCTCTACAGCTTTTTTTATAATTGTATAATGTTTACTTGTAAATTAAAAGTTTTTAAATTATTATTCCTTTATGACGCCTATCCATTAAAATGTTTTAATCTTATGCTGATTAAGTGTAATTCCATCTATCGGGTTTTTTAACCGTTCTACCTGATTGTGTCGTTACTTTCTCCTCGACTTCTTGTGGTTTTTTCTTTTTCGGTTTTTCTAGGGAAATAAGGTCAAATTTTTTGTATTGTTTTTTTCAAAAATTCTTGCCCTTTTAATTTCGTTTGTTTCCCGTGTGCGGCTGCTGCTGTTTCCCGTGTGCGGCTCCGTGTCCGTATGATGCTATTATCTCCTCTGAGATATAAGGGGTTTCCTGTCGTAGCCTAGCGGTTATAGGCCTAATCAATTTACTTATATGTCTGTATCCCTCTAATACTTAAATTCAAATTACAAAGTTTATAGCGTAATTAGTCCGCAAGTATTCCTCCAATTTCCGACCGTGCCATTTGTAGCAATGAAAAAATTTTGGCTGGCTATACTAAGTATGGTACTAAATACTAATTATCTTTTTGTTACTAATTATCTTAGCGAAATTCGAACGGCTAGCGTCGTTGTTTGAATGAAGCTAGAATGCAATTTCTCTTTTTGCTGATTAAGCATTTAGACTCTTGGAAGCGGTATTTGAACTCAGAGCGGTATTTGCTCCCGGTACAATCAAAGAGTAGAAATGGCGGCAGAAGGCAAAGATACTTTACAATTTAATAATTTCCAAAATTTCCTGCTACAAGTTGATAAAGTATGTTTGGACTGTGAATCAAGACTGGTGGAGGTATCAGACCCATCAAGGCCAAATATAGTCAAGGAACACAAACTAGTTGCGTGTTCCTATGCGCATGCCCGTCGCGATTCTAATAATAAAATGCAGCTGGAAGAGTTTTTTTTGGCTATGGATGAGGAGGTAGCATGGGAAAGTTATTGGTATCTTTAATGAAAACAGCAAACGGTGCAATTTCACGATTGCGTCACACCAACTGCCCAATGTCATTATCAGATAAGGAGCAACTGGCAGTAGAAAAGGGGACAATTTGTTGGGTTTGTAGGGGTTTTCTTGCCCCAAAAGACGCTGTCCAGGATCATAATTATCTTATTGACCCCAATTCAACGGGAAAAAGTAACTTTCGGGGGTGGGCTCACAATTCATGTAATTTAAATATTAAACAGCAACTCTTTCTTCCGGTTTTTATACATAATTATAACTGCGATCTGAAGTATGTGCTACCAGCAATGGCACATCTTCAAAGAAATGGAACAGTGGATGATGCATGGATGATAGACAGCTTTTCCTACAAAATCATTCCTAAATCATCGGAAAAGTTGCTTTTCTTGGAATTTATGTGGAGATTTGTTGAAGACGACGTTGAGTACACGAATAAAATTCGCTTTTTAGATTCCTACAGTTTTTTCCCTAAATCATTGAGCGAATTAATTCAAGTGCAGAAAAATGATGACGGCTGCAACGCTTTCCCCCTTCTCAAGCAACAATTTCCAAATGATTTATATGATTTGTTGACGGTCAAGGGCATATATCCTTATGATTATTATTGTTCCATGTCGAGATTCGCCGAGGAAACTACTCCCTCGATTGAATCGTTTTACGACAGTCTACTCGATCGTAGGTGCACCCTCGATGAATACAGTTTTGCTAAAAAAGTGTGGGCAGAGGGAGGGTGTAAAAATGGGCTTGACTACTGCAAGCTGTATTTGTCGAGTGATGTGTTAACTTTGTTAGACATTATGTGTAAAAATACGGACAAAATCTATGGGGAATTTAATCTTGATTTGGGGTATTATTTTTTATCTCCTCATCTGGTGATGGACATCATCCTAAAAATTAGCGGGGAAAAAATTGGGCTAATCACTGACATCGATCAGCATCTGTTCATCGAAAGTTTAATGAGGGGTGGATACGTTTTTTACGGGGATCGTATCTTGGAAACTGATCCAACTGGAGAGAAGACGGGGACAAAATCGGATGCCGTTTTCCTTGATATGAATTCTCTCTACCCCTCGGCCATGTCCCATTATGCGCTACCTTGCGATGATTATAAATGGCTCAATGACCCTCAAGCTCCCCATTTCCCCAACATTGACAGTGTTGAGGAGAATGGACCGGTTGGATGGTTTTTTGAAATTGATGGGGAGATACCAGTTGAGCTTCACGATTCAGTAAAGGAGTTTGTTTTCCCGTGCATCAATAGACCTGTGACTAGGGACTTTTTGAGCCCTCACAATAGGCGTTTAGTTGAGGTGGACGGATTGCATTGGTCACCTTCAAAACAAAAACTTATTCCTGACCTTCTTCCAAAAAAAAAATATTGTTATACATCATGTGGCTTTAAAATGGATGTGCAACAACGGTTTCAACGTCACAAAGGTTCATAGAGCGCTCCAGTTTAGCCAAAAACCCTATCTGAAAACGTTTGTTGACACCTTTGTCAAGAAACGTTCTGAAGCACAAACGAAAGCCGAAAAAGAAATTTATAAACTCATTTTGAATTTGGCTTTTGGTAAAATTTGTGAGAGTGTTCGCAATAGGAATCGTTGTGACGTCGTGACCGATCCCAAACAATATGCTCGAATTATTGCCGATCCAAGTTACGCTTCCTTCACGATCATTGGCCCGGATACGGTACTATTGAATAGGAAAAAAAAGAAGCATTGTCCTGAATAAAAATATTGCTGCAGGCAGTGCGATCTTGGAGATCTATAAAAAGCTCATGTTGGAATTCTACTACAATGTGGCTAGGGTACAGTGGCCGGAGAAGGGGCAAGTAGAGGTCTGTTACGGGGACACAGATTTTCTACTGCTAAAAGTAAAAACCCCAAATCTAATTGATGATTTGGCGCACGGTGAAATTCTCAGCTCACGAATGGACTACACCAATTGGAGTCCAATCAGCTTTTATTTTTTAAATCAGAAACGGGAAGCGACATGATTTCCCGTGGTATGTTTGTAAGTCCGAAGGTGTACTTTATACAGACACACGACGAGGAAATCAAGAAACGTTGCAAAGGAGTACCCACGCGCTATGTGGATAAGAATTTCGACATGGACATCTATAGGAATTGTATTGTTCAAAATGCAATTCCACGA
>JAQQPU010025245.1:0-12146 GCA_029168905.1 Artemia sp. Kazakhstan ARC1039
TTAACACACTATCTGTAAATCGATATTTGATTATTACTACGTTTGTTAATAACTGTAAACATAAAATAAAATAGCAATGGGTCCTAAAATAAGCTAAGGCAAAGGTATTTTACAAGATCAAATTTATCATTTTGACCTAAATTTCTCACTTTGACAGGCCTCGGTCTCTGTTTAGTCGAGATTTTCCACCTCGATTTTTTCATTTTTTTTTTCATTTCGCACGAAATATTTTGTGGTAGATTGTGGCGATAGTGAGAAATTTTTTATTAAGATTATTTAAAATGGACTTGATTTCTTTTTAAAGATTAGCATCTCTATTGATTTTCAATGTTTATTTTTTTCAATTTTGTTTTCCATCTAGTTTTTCTGTTGCTTGAATCAGGGATTTTTCTCTGAGGTTAAATTAACCAACTTTAGCGTATTTTTGAAACATCGTAGAAACTAACTCCTAAAATTGAGTGAAAATCCAATAATCGCCAAAAAGAATATCGTTGGTCCTTGGGTAAAATTACGACTGCGAACCCCAGGTTATAATATTTATAAGTAAATTAATATATAATTAATATTAATTACATTAATATTAATCTTATCCATTTTAATTAAGTTCATAATTAATATTAATTTACAATAATATAATTAACATTATATAATATATAAATAAAATCAGCCTTTTGGACCAACGACTTAAACTGTGAACCTTTCTTTTTCAAACTACATTGGTTTTCGTTTGAGGCAGTTCACAAGATTAAGTCGGCCTAATGACTTCCTGTTCTACCTATATTGGTCGTTAAACCCAAATATATATATATATATATTTTTTTTTTGCATTCTGTAGTGCCCAAAACAAAAGAGCGTATCTCGCACTATTTTTTCTCAGGTAAAATCTTAAAAAAGATGAATTGGGTAAAAAATATCCCATTATAATAATAATGGTTTATTCACCCCCCCCCCCCCCTGTAAAAGAAATAAGAAATAAAATATAAAAAATCATCAAAAACAAAAAAAATAAAAGACATCAAAAAGTCTAAGGATTATAAGATTTTCAAAGCCAGAATTCAATAATTAGCAAGTTTTACAAAATGTAATTATGACATTCAAGGTAATTATAACATATAAGGACATCTAGGGAACAAAAACATCAAATACAACGAAGAGAATCAGAATCATTTATTAATATAAAAGCTTTCGTAGTCAGGGTTTAAATCCCGACTAAATCGCGCTATTATTTACAAAGTAAACAAAGACAAAAAAAAAATTAATACACATGTCACTTAGTGTATACAGAAACATAAAAAGGCACAAACGAATTGTTGAAGCGATTAGTGCGACACTTGGGCTGGGCTAGCTTTGTTGCTTTTGATCTTGTAGTTACTTTATTTGTCAGCATTGGGGGTAATATATTTCTGTGTTTATCACTTGTCAGAAGAAACTGGCCAAATTTACAGATAAGTTGAAAACGGCGATCGTGGAGTGACGGCAAATTTAGTTGAGACAGTGCTGATTCGTAATCGGTGTACAGATCAGACAGTATGGCCTTCACCGCTCTTTTCTGGACTGATTCGAGTACTTCACTCATATAGGCAGTGTTCTGAACCTGTGGACCCCATACAGGGCACGCATACTCTAATATCGGGCGAATATATGTCAGGTAGGCTGTTTTCAATTGCGGCACTGAAAAACCAAATCTTCGCATCAGTAAAAGGGTACGCATGGCACAGTTCGCCTTTTTCACTACCTCTTGGACGTGGAGGCTAAACGAACAGTCAACGCTGAACGTAACACCGAGAATAACTGCCGACGATACGCTTTGGTATGGTGGAGGGGGGCACTGAAAATTCCTTTTGAGAGGGTTAAATCGAAGAATTTTGGTTTTCGTTTCGTTGATTTGGAGGCTGTTTTCAGAACACTGGTCTCTAAAGTTGTCGATAAATGATTCACTGAACTGGGGAACGGTTTGAGACTTCTCAATGAGGTATTTTAAGAGGGTGGAAAGGTCATCTACGAATTTGAACCGTTCGTCAAAATCTGCAAGGACGAAGTTGATCACTGCCAAGAACAACAAGGCAGCGAGTTTAGTGCCTTGTGGGGCACCACACGTAAGCTCAGACCAATCCGAATCAGAATCACCCGGGTAGAGACCATATACACTCTGTAGTCGGTCGCGTAAGAAATCTATTATTAATAAGAGAATATGTCTGCAAGCTCCCATAACCTTCAGATTGTTCACTGCAGTTTAATGGCGTATCAAGTCGAAGGTTTTTCTATAGTCGGCTAGGAGTAGATCTACAACTGTGCCTCCTTGGTCAAGCCATTCAACAATAAGGTGATACAGACGCACAAGATAAACAGTTGTACTACTACCTTTCAAGCACCCGTATTGGTATGGATCAAGAGAGCCCTGGACTTGTGACATAAGTTCACGATATATAAATGATTCCGCTACCTTAGAGAGGTTCGGAACTATCGAAATTGGGCGGAGTTGGTCGCAAGATTTCGGGTTTTTCACTTTTGGAATGACGCGCACATAAGCTCTCTTCCAAACACTGGGGAAGGCTTGTTCGCGAAAACACTGGTTAATAATAGAGCTGAGTGGCTTTGCGAGAAAGATGGAGAACTCGCGTAACAACTTGACAGGGAGTTCACCAGGGTAAGACGCACAGTTTACTTTCAGTTTCTGAAGTTCCTTAAAGACGGCATATTCAGATACTTCACATATCTCATCAGTCCCGGTGTCAGCAATGATACTCTCAATTTCTGAGTTTGTGATTGATGGGTATGTGGTGCATATGCCGGAGAAAAAATTGTTCACTTCAGTAGCTGATGTCAGTGTGCCGTCATCTTTGAGTAGTCTCAGGTCCTTTGGCGTTGATTTCCCTGCAAGGGTTTTGACCGAGGAGTGCCATTTGTGAGGGTCAGTGTGCAGTAATGGCGTTATTTTCTCTTTTACATACTGTCTTTGGGCTAGTCTGTTTGACTTCACAATTCTGTTACGCAAACTGGATGCAGCCACTTGATCTCCAGCTTTGTGGAGACTACAGCGAGTTTTTATCATCTGCTTGAGTTCGCGGGTGTCAGTGTCACAAACTGTAATAACTTCTATTGGAAAAAAATCGTGGAACTTTTCCAACAGAAGGCTGTTCAGCTTGCTGACTTTGACATTAATGTCGGCCTCTGCACAAATGTCCTCAAAATCGTAAGTACCAATCCAGCGACCGAATTGAGCTATTGAAGACATTGTGATGGGCCGAATTGTGGTTTTTGTTCGTTTCGGTCGTGGGATACTTGCTTGTGCTTCCCAGAAAATTATAAAATGGTCAGAATTCTGAAGGGGATCTAGAGATCGGGGAGCGTTATAAAGATCTGCCAAGTTCGTAAAGATCATGTCAAGAGTACTGCCACTTTGGTGAGTCGGAATGTTCACTACTTGTTTCATATCCAAAACGTTTGAGACCCACTGACGATTGGTCTGATTGAAATCGCCAGCAATCACAAACGCAGGGGAAGTGTACTTGTGGCGCATTCTGTCGACGAACACTTGTATGTGCTCAATAAGTTCTTTTCTGTTCCCAGCGCTTTCTGGATAGTACACTGACGCAACTATTAAGCAGGAGAATTTTCGTGACAGATGCGCCGGTCTGCACTCCACCCACACAATCTCATGGCTCGAATCATTGGGGCTACTTAACAGTTTTGATGGTAGGTCGTCACGTATATAAAGTCCTACGCCACCTCCGCGACGGTCAATGCCTCGGTCACGTCGAGTGTTGAGGTAGTTTCTGTAACCTTTTATCCGTGCAGTCTCCTCAGTTATGTCCCAACACTCGCTGATAATTGCAATGGGTACGTTATTCTGCTTAATTAACACTTCCAGCTCGTCCATTTTATTGTTCAAAGATCGAGCGTTACACATTAGCATATTCGGAAGTTTGTATTTTGCTGAGAATCGCTCCGGACGCAAATTTGGAGTAGGTTCCGAAGCACTGCAGTTAACATTCTCTATAAACCAGGGAACAAGTAGGGGTGGAGTATCGTGAGGAGGAGCGCAACGGATTACGACTAGGTTACTCCTCCTCGTCAGCCGGTCCTTTGTCTTTCTCCTGCGGGAGATATGCACCGGGATTCTCATTTGGCGTTTCCTTTTTCCTCCTCGTTTGCCACGGTGGGTTCGCTTATTCAAGCAGTCCGATAAGCGAGAGCACTCTGGTGGCTCTAAGTAGCGAGCTATCTCAGTGCGCACTGGTGGTTTCTTTAAGAGTCCAAATAGCCACAAGTTACAAAAGGTAGATGGTGCCACTGATAAATCCGGTGATTGAATCTTCATTAGGGCCGGTTTTTCGTATTTAATTTGCATGATGATTGCACTAAACAAAGTCAGGAACAGCAAGTCTTTGGTTACTTTCACTATCACAGCAGGAATCCGGATAAAAATAGCACTGGACTAGCTAAACTAAGAAGTCGGAGGCAGCTTTTTCAAAGCGCTCTCACCGCCATCTACATCAAGGAAACATCAGAGAAACCTCAGGAGCAAGAGATCACCGGGAGCAAGGGAAGCGTCGAGACCTGCTCACCTGTTCCCTGCAATTTAAGGCTAATTAACCGGCAGGTACCAATACGGAGCTTCCGGCAGGTTCTCTCCCCTCTTCTGCTTGGTCCCAAGCGATCCACGCAGTCCACAGGACTTCACTAATTCAGAAGAAACATAAACATATACACACGCCGATTTTAACCTTTTTTTTTTTTTTTTTTGCGCCCGAAAACCGAACTCACAAACAAGAATGGCAACGCTGCGCGGCCAAAAACCACGCAATCAGCGCGTGCGCATCCAATAGACACACCTGGTTCCTAGTATATGGCTCTTCTTAACTGGAAAAAAATATTCACTTACTTGGAAAGTCACAATTATAAATCTGGTTTCAAAAATTATCCCAAAAAAATATCCAAATCTTATTCAAAACTATTGATGTGACAAAATATATTTTCCTTAGTTATTTCACCCATGGTTGCCAAATATTATCATCCAGGATTACACGATTTTAAATCGTGTCTAAGGATTACACGATTTTCAAAGTCAGAATTCGAAAATTAGCGAGTTTTACAAAATGTCATTATGACATTTAAGCGGTGTTGTGAGAGTAAATAATTGCAAGTATTTAAATAAGTATTTAATTATTTTTCAAAGTATTTAAATACGTATTTAATTACAAATTAGATCAAGCAATTTAACTACGTATTTAATTTTTTTTTCTGCATTTACATACAAATTAACTTTTCCCAGTATTCCTTAATACTATTGTCTATCGAACACAGTTTTCGAGAGTATTCGCTTTTTTTTTAGGGATTTGGGACGATAATTTTGAAGTAGCAAAATTTTCAAAACTAAAGCCATCATCACCATCAATCATGGCGGGTATTGAAGGACAAACCATTCCACTTGCTCTGGACGGAAACTTCTTCAGTATAAAAAATATTTGTTCAAAATTTTATTTATTTTTGAAAAAGTTTTAATTTTATTTTATTATAATAAAAATAAAAGTTAACTAAAATTCAATTTCAATCAAAATTCATCCTCATAACCTCCTGATTTTGAAGGCTACATCTATTCAATCCTTATTTAGTTTTTGAGTTAAAAACATAGAAACATTTCATTTCTGAAGCACATTTTCGTTTTCGGTACAGCATTGTGGCATTGAACACTTTACCAGTAAATCTAAAAATCGATAATTACCTAGATACCTCGCTAGACATATGGAAACATGTTAAATTACTTCATAATATGCAGAATGATCGTAGTTAACATATTATGCACGAAAGAAACCTTTATCTTCACTTCTTTCATTGTATACAGGCGGCAATGACTCTGGCTGTTTCTGTTAAGTGTCAAGTTTCCGGCAGTTTTTGCTGAAATCGCCACTAATTTCTGGCTATTTTTTTTAAAATCGCCACTGCGGTTTCTATGAGGCGTCTATAAACAAATTTTGTAGATGGGAGTTGTTTCAGCACGAGTTTGAAAACGGATAAAAATGCTTATAAAATGTATACTTTTTTCAGAAATTTGGTAGAAAAAGTGTAGAACAATGAAATTAACCAATGAAGAACTAGGCAATTACCTAAAATCCCACTGTGGTAGATTTATAGAATACATAAAGATTTGTAGATTTGTAGATTATAGAATACATAAAGCACAAAAGGCAAAAGAATCAAACCTTAATCCAAAATTCCTCATAAAGTGCACAAGCAATCAAACATCTCTCGAATAGTATTTTGATTCGTTCTTCGTCCCCTAAATATCCCCGAAAAGATATTTCAAAGTCAAGGTATTCTCGCCAGTTTTTGAGTTGTCCACGCTCTAGAGGCTTTACGTGGAAATAGGGACGTTTGATCTGTAAAAATGCAAAATTAGGTCTTCTAACAAGCATTACAAATGTCAAATAAAACTGCAAATTATAGCACTGCTGGCTAACCGTAGAGGATTCAAGCAGGATAAGTAAATTATATATATATATATACATATGATTGGATTCAATTAGCTTTGTGAGTCAGCTTTTTCAGTCTATGCAAGCTTTGATGGTAAAAGTTAAGGTTAGGTTGGCTTAGGTTTTTACCTCATTTCTGATATTTGTAACCAAATATAACCTAAAATAACATAATTTTTTTTTTTGGGGGGGGGAAGAGGATATTGGAGGACACACTTTAGACTGAGAACAAATAATAAGCAAATTATGGGGAAAACATACCATATAATAGAAAAAAGGACCGAAATCTGGAGAGTTCAGGTTAGGCTGGGTGAGGGGCAGCAGCGGACCCGAAGGCCTTCTCTAGCTTACTCGCCTGACCTGAATCGTTTCCCTGTCAATTATTCAAAACGAGTCTCTACAATTAATGTAATTTTTATAGCATAGCTAAAGGTAGAATAAATAATCTTTCCAATTTGAGAGGCAATGCCCAATTTTGATTTGGGTGCAGTTTTCACTCATAATTTCACAACCAATTCATTTAAAAAAAGCCCAGGAATTCGTTAAGCTAAAAAAAAAACTCCTACTGGGTCTCAGGCCCCCATTAGACCCAGTTCCCTGCCCCCCTCCAAATATCGACAGCCAAAGATTTCACATTGAGGCCCATTGCTTCAAATATTAGGTTTCAGACAAGACACCAAGGTCGGGATAGCTCTTTCATAAATTACACTTTTATATTTCTGAGCTTACTTGATTGAAGTAAGAATTATTTTCTAAGCTAAGTGGAAAATCCCATTGGATAGTAAAATTTTGCCTCTGAATAATAATACTTTAAAATTAGGCTTTTATGGAGGCCCAGACTAAATTATTTTGCGCGCTTCCCTGTGACAGAGCCTGGTTGTGTAATATATTGTTGTATATTTTACACAGTATATTTAATATGTATAGTTTATGTGTATTGTAGGCTCATTATTAAATCTGAAATTCATTCCCAATTAGAAATTATGTTGAATAAACCAGTTTTTAAGTCTAATTAGAGAAAATGTAGTGGATCTCCCTTAAGTTAGCCCTTTAAAATAATTCCTCTGATTTGGTTAGGATGCAAACCCTCGGAGTATTAGTTATTCAGAATTTAAATCTTTATTTATATTTCTTGCATTGTCACTTTTTCTTCTTTATTGTGCTAGTAACAACGATACATGTTGGCCCATTCACAATGGGATTTCACTAAACAAGCGCCAATTTGAACCAATCAGAACTTTGCTAGAATTTTTCAGCCAATCAGAAAATTTAACGAGCATATTGATTGGCTCGAATTAGCACTAGCTAAATCTTGGTATTAGTGAAATCTCACCGTGAATGGGTCTTAAGCATGCCTCTAGACATTCGAGTTGAAGCTCATTCAGTACATTAACCCTTATTGAAATGTCTGGCATTGTCACTTTTTTACTGTTGTGCTAGTAAAGGCACATTCACAACGAGACTTTACTAATACCAAGACTTAGCTAGCCCTAATTTGAGCCAATCAGATTTTTCATACAGTTTTCTGATTGGCTCAAACGACCACTACCTAAACTTGAGATGCATGTTACGGTTGAGAATACCACTAGACATTTGCCGTGTTGTAATAAATAGTGGGCTTGCGGTATGAATAAATATTTGTCTATCTATTTCAGAAAAGAGCAGCTTAAGAGTTTAGCGAGACAAACTGAATAAAATAAATTCCCGCCTCCACATTTGTAAGACCGATCCAATAAGCGCAAGGAGATGGGATCATTAGAAGGAAACCCCAGAAAATTCTGGAAAGAACTTTAAAACAATTATAACAATCAAATAAGTTCCATTTAACCCCCCCTCCCCAAATGGAGCTATATATAGCTCCTTGAAGATTTCAAACCAATCAAAAAAAAGTTTTTGGTTGTTTTTGGGCCGCTGTTTTCTCAATTTTTTTTTTTTTTATACATCAGGGTTTACTTGGCCAGGTACTTACGTTTTTAAGTTCCAGCCTTTCAGAAATAAAACCTTATGGACCCTTTCCAGAGCCCCATTTTGGACGACAAATTTTTTTCCCAGGCACATTAGGGTCCACTTGACCTTAGGACTTTTAGACATATATTTCAAGTAAAAAAAAAAGAAATTAAAACAAATAAAACTTTTCTGGCACCAGTTTTTGGCGGTTCGTGTCCCCTACCTTTTTTTGTGCATAAGGGCTCCCTTGAGCCAGGAGCTTACAGGTGCCGAATAAAAACAAAAAGCTTTTTGGGCCATTTTCAGAGGGAGTCAATATTTTTTTCTCTATTTTTCTTGTTTGATGGGGTCCTCATAATCAGAGGACTTAAAGATGTAAGTTTTGAGCCAACCAAAAATAAAAGTTTTGAGGGACCAATCAAAAGGCTAAAGGACTAAACTTTTTTCGGGAGCGAGAAGGGTGTTAGGGGGCACAGAAATAGGACACATTTTTTCTTGTCCCTTAACAGTCTGAAAATTATACCCGTTAGTCTCTGAGCCAAGGGGAACCTATGTAAAAATAACTAAACAGCCTTTTTTGCAGGGGAAGGCAATTTTTTCTACACTAAAACCTACCCCTTGGCTCAGGGACTTACGGCTGTAATTTTCAAAATAATCAGGAATAAAAAGTTGTTTGACCCATTTCTGTGCCCCTAACACCCTTCTCGCTCCCAGAAATGTTTGGTCCCTTAGCCCATGTGACAATACTTAGAAGTTTAAAGTTGTCGAAACAATTTTCAGGCGTCATATCGTGTGGGCACATCCCCCAACTGAAAAAGATTTTTAGCCATTTTTCCTTCCCTATTTCTGGGGCAATCAAATTTTATCCTCTGCCGATCCTACTGATATAGGTTTCAAGCCGATTGTAAAAAACTTGACCTGTTTTGGGCAACTATTTTGGAGGCTTATTTCCCAAACTAAAATTACATTTGTTCATCAGGGCCTCCTTGGCCCAGGGACTAGCAGTTTCAGGTTTAAGCCTGTACAAACAAGTTTATTGGCTCTTTTTTGGCGATTTGTTGGGCCCCGTTCAAAGTGGAAGCAATATTTTACCCCCTCAACATTTGGGTTCTTATAATCCAAAAACTGATACAAATTTCTAGCCGATCAGATAAAATTTTATTATCGTCCCTTTTTTTCAGGAGGGGGGGGATATTGTTCTGTGCATTGGGCTCTTCTTGGCCCCAAGACTTGCGGCTACAAGTTTTAAACTGATCAGGAACATACAGTTTTTTTTGCTAATTCCTGGACCCCTAACACCCTTCCCCTCCTCAGCAATAGCAATTCTTTTTTGAGCAAATTGAACACCCAAGATCACACATACCCCTCTTTTTTATACAATGAAACCAATCTGTAAAAGAATTGACATATACAACCCCCAAAAATTGACATAAATTACATCCCTTACCCCAGGGACTATGGAGAGGAGGAGGAGGGGCGCGCTACTCCATGAGTCATATTTGTTTGATTTTCGACAATTCTGAATAACATAACTATCTCAAAGCTTTGATCTAATATCATGGGAGGAAGGGGGGGGGGGGTTACAGGGGGCTGGCTAGCAAAAATAGGCACAGGAGATGCTGGTTATCTTCCAATCGCTTTCGACCCTTAAAAAACATTATTACTTTCAATTTCTGATCAAATCAGCCCCCTTCAAAGTTTCTACGACAACCTTTATTATAAAAAGTGGCCAGAGAAAAAATTACGTTACATACATGGTTCCTTCTCCAAGGCAGGGTCATAGCTTACCTCTGATAAATCTTATTCGGCAGAAAATTCCATAAATAGTTCATATTTTTTACCATTAAGACGCGCAAGAAAACACACAGAAGAAAACAAAAAGAAAGAAGATATTAGAATATGATTCTCAAATGCAAAAAAAAAAAATTAATAAAATACAACATACTGCTTCTTCAAAAGCAAATCTCTCACTGATCATTGTTTCTGTCTTCTTATGTACTTCCTTCCTTGACTCTCTGATCTTTCGTTTAATTGCATCTGTTTCTTCATCTGTCATCTTTTTGCTTGTGTCACTACCAGGAGCCTCCGCTTCGTCACCTGGAGGGGCATCTCCTTCCGTTTCAGCTAATAGCTTCTTTTCATCATGAAACGACTTTCGAAAGGATAAAAGTTCACTAGGTTCAAGCAGATCTTTTGGATTGTGCTGCTTGACAAGGTCTTCAAAACTGCAAAGAAAAGCTCAAACTGCAGAACAGCCCCTTTAAGTCAAAAATCCGTATTTTAAAAAATTCTAATTTGCGGTTAGGGTATTTACAGCCCAGAAAATTGGCATCATTCACCTTACTTCATTGACTGGGGGAGGAGAGAGGGCATGCCATTCCCAGAGTCATATTTATTAAATTTTTTGACAATTCTAAATAATAAAATTCCCTCAAAACTTCTATTGAATATCATGGGGGGTTAAAAGGCTCTAATTTACGGTGGAGAGTATTTCGTTAAAGCTAGCTTATGAACATGTAGCGACACATCGTGTTTAATGGTTATTCTAAATTATTTTTGTGAGGTATAGCGTTTGGATAAGAAAATAAGGTCGATTGATTTATCAGGGGAGACTAGGGTATTGCAATCTAAATTATTAATTTATATTATTAATTAATATTGATTATAAATTAATTATTAATTAGATTAATTTATATTAATTTTTTTATCTAAATACTCTAGCCTCTTCCTCCAACCTCTAATAATTAACAAGAGAGTACCTTTTTTTACATATGTTTTTCAATTAACATCAATTAAATTTTCTATGATAGAGTAAACTGTTCGCCCCTTAATTATCCTTATATTTCAATAATAATAATACATCTTCAGGTTATAAATCAGTAAAAAGGAATATGAAAATAAAATTCAAAACTATACAGAAGATTATCATGAAAGAAAATTATACAATTTTTTTTTTTTACACAAATTACATATAAATCAAAAAATATACTACCTGTATCTCTGAAAATATATATTTTTGCTATAACTCGCCATAAAAGCAAGGAATGCTAATTCTCTATTCCTGGATTCCGCGAATTTTATCTTTCCAAGAGCAACTCCGGTAATAAATTACTCTTGGATATATAAAACTTGGGAAAGGAGTATAGAATATCCCTTGCTTGGGGTAAGTTCTATATCAGCAGGACTCACCAGTAATTTTTAAGAACGATATATAGAACACCTCAATTACAAGACCTCAAAGTTAGGACGACTGGCTCCTGAAACTTTTGTTTTTCTGTTTTGGCAGAGCATATCTTTGTTTATTCTAACTATTTTGTACAGTTGGAGGAGGCGATAGTTATTTCTAACGCTAAAGTGTTTTACGCAATGGGTTAGGGAAGGGAAGTTATTAAATATAATGACAAACATAAAACATATTAAATATAATGTGTAAATTAAATACAAAACACTATATTTATTGTATTATACTAAAACAAATACATTCTTAGACCACACTGGCTATACATGACAAATAAAACTCAGAGAGGAGAGAAAGTAACAAAAATGAAAAATAAAATAAAAAAGGGTGAAAAAACGAGGATTTTGTCAGCCAGCGAACCATGAAGATGACAAAATTTAAGCAAATATTTCGACAAGGACCTCCGCCAAGTCGTCCTCAGTGCTAAACAAAAAAGAGAGAAAAAAAAAAAAACGAAAATCTAACCTTTCGAAGTTTACTAAACAAAG
>JAQQPU010025251.1:0-11834 GCA_029168905.1 Artemia sp. Kazakhstan ARC1039
TGGGTGCTGCCGACACTGGAGTTTTTGTTATCATACCCTTTAACCATTTTTAACCAAATGACTATCTCAAAATTTCTATCAAATGGTTTTGGGGGGGAAGGGTGGGGGGAACTTTTTGCCCTGAGGTATATTTTAACTCTTAAAAACTGAACTAGAACTTTCAACTTCCAACCAAATGTACCCTCTGTGAAGTTTATACGAGCATACCTTCAACAAGAACCATATATACCCCCTGGGCATAGCTTTCAAAGCCTGCCTTGGGCCCTGAAGCGTTGTGCCGACACCGGAGTTTTTGTTATCTGACCTTTGAACTATTTTTAACAAAATGGCTATCTCAAAATTTTTATCTTATGCATTTAGGAAAAAATTGGCATGAAAGGCGGGGGTAGTTGTCCTCCAAGCTCTCTTGAATCTTAAAAAGTGAACTAGAACTTTAAACTTCCAATCAAATGAGACCTCTCTGAAGCAAAAACGAGCATCCCTTCCATAAGAACTATATATTCCCCCCTGGGCATTACTTACAACACCTTCCCCCGGGCCCTGGGGGGGGGGGTTGTATCAACACCGGAGTTTTTGTTATTTGACTTTGAACAATTTCTTAACAAAAGGGCAATTTCTAAATTTTTATCTCATGCATTTGGAGAAAAAAGAATGTGGGGGGCTAGTTGCCCTCTGATCATTTTTGACTCTAAGAAAGGGCTCTAGAATTCTCGATTTCCAATAGAATGAGCTTCATTCGTAGCTTTTACGACCACCCCTTCCATATGAAGTGCCTCTTGGTATATAAAAAAGCAATAATCCTTGGCAATTTTATCCATGGCCTCCACTTCAAACCTTCTTAGTTCATATTTTAATGCTTCCTCTATTTAATTTACATTCCGTTTCTTTCCATATGATCAATCACTCAGATAATTTTAGCACAAGATCCTTCTCCTCTATATTAAAAATAAAGCTTTTCACTATTTTTCCTAGCTGCAGGCCTGACTTTCTTGTCTAAGACACCATCAGCAACTTCACATAATGTTTTCTAAAATTACTCAAACCATCGTCCACATTGTCAAATTTTAAACTCTTAAGTTTAGTATTCAACTGCTCCTGGAAAGTTTCGCTCAAATTCCTATCCTGGAGTCTACAGACATAATAAATTCCCGAGAGATAAATACCCTTTCGAAATATCAGCTTTAAAATAACCCTAGACACTACTAGATGGTGAACTTTACTTTTAACATCAATAACAGCACCCCTATATACCCTAGTATCTTGTATTGATCCTGCCAGTCTTCGGTTTACCATAACTTAATCAATAAGGTTTGCTGTCTTTCCATCACGAGAATACCTTGTTAACTTTTGGGCCATTTTATGACCAAAAATCGTATTGGCTATAACTAGATTGTTATACCTACAAAATTGCAAAAGTCTGTAGCCATTACTGTTTTCTTTTTCTACACAAAATTTACCTAGGCTAGGATACCATATATCCATATTTCTACCGGCTTGGGCGTTAAAATCTCCTAGTAAAAACATGATATTTCTACATGGGACCCTAGCTGTTTGCTCCTGTAATTGTAAGTAAAATTCATCCGAGTCACTAGCATCTCCGTCAGTCGGTTCTACGGGGGCATATACTAGTGTAACTGATACCCTGACCTTTTTAGTCATAAAATAAGCAATTAACATTTATTTATTAATACATTCCCAGCCTACGCAAGACATTGCAGATTCTTTTTTCACCACGAGCCCTACTCCCTGTCTATGTACCACATCCTTCCTGCCTTTGTAAACAAATTCTGTATCACCTAATTAAAAGCTTCCTTCTCCCTTTGATATGTGTTTTTGAAAATTCCTTATAAGCCCAGTTCGAATCGTATGTATTCGTCAGTCAAAATGTCGATACGATAGTCATTTTACGATACGATTAACGTCGTAACATTTCAAGTTCCAATTATCATGTTCTTTAAATCCTTGAGATTATTGATGCCTCAAGAAAGGCAATCCCAAATACCAGTGCTGGGCGGGGATCACATATCTTCTTAAGTCTACACCGAAGAGCTTAAAATGGCTTAGAACTGGACAGCAAGAAGTTCTTGGGACCTCCAGGATGAATGGAGGCTTTGTGTAATCTTGGGCCCATCTTGGTCACAAAATGGTTTTCAGCACTTGGCAATGCTCTTCCATCAACAAGAGTCGAAATCTTGCATATACAGTCTCAAGCCTCCTATCTCCGACTCATTATATATTCATGCGTACAAATATTAGGCTACTATGGGGAGACAGCCTCTAGTAGATAAATTAGCTTGGAAGAGGATTCTCAGCCCAAAAACGGCCGTCTAAACAGACCAATCCCATAAGAATGATCCATTAATCAGATTCCCGCGCAAATGCTGTGTCATTTACTAGGCTATAATTTTCTCGAGGGATGCCACTCCTCAAGTGGGAATAAAGTTGACCGCAAGGTACTCAGTCTTGCAGGTACCCCGAAAGGGTCAACGATGCCCTTTATAGAGGCCGTTGTCCATATATCTGGATCTTACGCCCTGCCGCAGTTGTTCTCCTATAGAGGATCGTCCCGTGAGGGTGTTCTGCGTCACCATGGAATTTGAGCCATTGCTGGGAGAAGGTTTGTAACTCACAGGACGTGTGAGCACGCCGGTTGGTCCTATTGAGTATACATTTGGGTGACCTTTTCCCTCCTCCAACTGTATTTATGGCCCCAGGTGATGGTGCCCCTGTTTCTTTTATCAGGAACACGGTCCCCCTTGGTTCAGGCTTCCTATGGAGGTATCTTACATATCTGTAGGTCGTCTCCCTATTGTCACCTGAGGACACACTGAGTTGCTTGGGGGAGGCCC
The DNA here is from genome assembly GCA_029168905.1 of Artemia sp. Kazakhstan ARC1039. Lineage (NCBI taxonomy): Eukaryota > Metazoa > Arthropoda > Branchiopoda > Anostraca > Artemiidae > Artemia > Artemia sp. Kazakhstan ARC1039. The sequence goes on from JAQQPU010025251.1 coordinate 2,850, forward strand.
CTTAAAACTGGAAATGATAAAATTGTACCTAATAAAAAAATCCCAACAAAAATGTAAATGGTAAATACCAAAAATAATAGGACCCAAACCATATCCCAGACATTAGTTAAATTGGAAAAAGATAGTTTGACAAATCAATGGTTTTGAAAAATCAAGCTTTATTGTGTACTATATTCAGATACTTCTTACCTATGAGGATGTTTGGCAAGAGCTATACAAGTAGGGTTGCCACCTGCAGCACGAAAGTGCTATTTTAGCTCTATTTTTTTATGTGTAGCCCTGAGCACGTGCTCAGAGTTACTAAAATAGTGATAAAATAGCACGAAAGTACTATTTCAGAACCAATACAGTCAATTTTTTGAATGTAGCACCAAAAAATGCCGTGTTTTTGGTGAAGTTCAATTGAAATTCCTTGATCACCACTGAATGTTTTTTTCCGCCATCCCGCAATCCCTTATAACAATACTAAAAGTAAGATTTAAGCCAGTTTAAAAAGGAAGATAAGAGAAATATTGGAAATGGAAGAATAAAAAAAGGAAAAAAAGAAAGGCGAAAATATCTAAGTTAGGAGGGACTGTTAGAGTTAAGTTCCCGGAGAAGACAATAAATTTTGCAATCGAAACTGACCGACAAACGCTGCTAAGGCAATTCTGAATAGTAAGTTTGACGAAAATCTTAGTAAGTACGTAAATCTTGTACGAAATAGTAAGTACGAAAATCTTGGAAGCCTAACTGTAAAATTTCTTAAACGAAAAGACTCCTTTTATAACCAATATTAAAGATAACGGCAATTGGACATTTTTACAATTTACTCATTTATTCTAAATATATTACATAATACGAACTTTTTTGTAGAATATTTTCTGTTTTGTGAAAAAAAGTATTGTTTTCGAACCCATTGTTTAAACTATAAGATAGACCAAACGAGACACTTTTTTATCTCGTGTCGAGAAATTCGGATGCCAAAGCGGAATTCTAGGAAAATTTTCTAATTTATCTTGAAAATAATGCAATTAACATATTTATGTTAATAGTATTAACATATTACTATTGGTGCTATAGCGCTGCCTCTGGTTTCATTAACATTCCTTATATTTTCTGATTTTCTTTTTAGATTCATATTCAGGAAGCATTGTAAAATTTTACTGGTTGACACAAAAGGTACTCCATGAATCTAAACTTCTTGAATTCAAGCTACTTGGAATTGATGTTGGTTTAACTAAATACCAAGTCAATAGAAGTGAGTATCTTTTTTTCAATTTTCTGTTGTTTCTGCTTTTTGGTCTGTAACCGTACTTTTTTGGTAAAAAAAATGTCACAAATGCCAGAGGTATAGTGGCCTTCTTAGGATTTCAGTGAGATAAAACAGTTTTGTTCCCATTAAAGGGACTGGGCTTTGGCTCCTCACCCTAAAATCGCTAAGGAATTCCCCAAAGTCCAAACAACCCAATAAATGAACTCTTGCTTATTTTCTTGAAATAGAGGATTAAGAGGTTATGGATCTTAGGAGTTTTAACAGTTATCGGAGATAAAGTTTATCCATACTTCCTCTGCATACTGAGAATTTAGCAATAATGGTTATAATACTGATTTAATTTTTTTTCACTCTTGTCCAAATTTTGTGTCATATTTTTTTTAAATAGTATATTTATTCAAGATTTCTTACTCTATGATAATGTTGATTACGTTTCTATTAGTCGGACAATCATATTTTTTTTCACTCTTATCCAAATTTTTTGTCATTTTTATTTAAATAATATATTTAGTCAAGATTTTTTACTCTATGATGATAATGTGGATTACGTTTCTATTAGTCGGACTATCGTATTTTTTTTTACTTTTATCCAAATTTTGTGTCACTTTTATTTAAATAGTATATTTATTCAAGATTTCTGACTCTATGATAATGTGGAATATGTTTCTATTAGTCGGACTATCATATTTTTTTGTTTGTTTTTTCACTCTTATGCAAATTTAGAGTGAAATTTAGAGTCATTTTTATTTAAATAATATGTTTATTCAAGATTTCTTACTCTGTGATAATATGGGTTACGTTTCTATTAGTCGGACTATCATATTTTTTTGTTTGTTTTTTCACTCTTATCCAAATTTGTTTCATTTTATTTAAATGATATATTTATTCAAGATTGCTTCCTCTATGATAATGCGGATTACGTTTCTGTTATTCGGACTATCATTTTTTTGTGTGTTTTTTTCACTCTTATACAAATTTTGTGTCATTGTTATTTAAATAATATATTTATTCAAGATTTCTTACTCTATGATAATGTAGATTACATTTCTTTCAGTCGGATTATCCTTTTTTTATTGTTTGTTTTTCACTCTTATCCAAATTTTTATGTCACTTTTATTTAAATAATGTATTTATTCAAGATTTCTTACTATATGATATTGTGGATTACCTTTCTTTTAGTCGGACTATCACATTTTTTTTCACTTATCCATATTTTGTGTCATTTTTATTTAAATAATCCATTTATTCAAGATTTCATACTCAATGATAATGAGGATTACGTATATATATTAGTCGAAATAACAATTTTTTTGTATGTTTTTCCCTGTTATTAAAATTTGTTTTCATTTTTATTAAAATAATATATTTATTCAAGATTTCTTACTCCATGATAATGCGTAAGAATCTTGAATGAATGTATTATTTAAGAAAAAATACACAAAGTTTGGATAAGAATGAAAAACAAATATGATAGTCCGCACGTAATCCGCATTATCATAGAGTAAGAAATCTTGTATAAATATATTATTTAAATAAAAATGAAACAAAAATTGGATAAGAGTGAAAAAAATATGATAGTCCGACTAATAGAAACGTAATCCGCATTATCATAGAGTAAGAAATATTGAAAAAGAATATATTATAAAAATAAAAAAATTCCAAGACAGCAAAAAAGAAAAGTGCTACTACAAACAGTATGTTTATAATCGGAAAAGTCATGACTAAAATATCTATATCATTCTCATTTTGTATTTCTTAAGTATTAAATGTAAATTTTTTTGTTTTAAGTATATTTTATATCGTATTAATATATGTCAAAAAAAGAGTATCACTGGGACAGCCCTGTAGTGTCTATGAGCAAGCATGTAGTACCATTGATACTGTCGCATAAATAATAATAATAATAATATAAAAAAAGTTGAATAATTTTCCAAGTCCAAAAAACTCCAAGTCAAAAAATCAAAGAATAGTGCCGCCGCAAACACTATTTTTCTAACATAAAAAGTCATGACTAACATATCTATATCATTCTCATTATGTATTATGAAAATATTAAATGTGAATTTTTTGGTTTTAAGCATGTGTCATGCCATTCTAAGATATGTAAAAAATATAATATCACTGGGACAGCCGTGTAGTGTTTATGAGCAAGCTTATACTACCCTTGATACAGCTGTATAAATAATAATAATAATAATAATAATAATAATAATAATAATAATAATAATAATAATAATAATAATAATAATATAAGAAAGAAAAAGTTAAATAATTTTTCAAGTCCAAAAAATTCCAAGTCGGAAAAAAAAAGAAAAGTGCAACTACAATCACTATTTTTCTAATAGTAAAAGTCACGACTAACATATCTATATCACTCTCCTTTTGTATTTCGAAATATTAAATTTGAATTTTTATTGTTTTAAGTATGTTTCATGTCATTCTAAGATATGTAAAAAAGAAGTTGAAAAAATTCTGTTAAAAAAATAACATAAAAGTTAAAAAAAAGTTAAGAAAAAACTTCAAAAAAAAGCATAACAATGGGGGGGGGGTCAAATTATTATATATTAACTATACTCTTCATTTGGTACTTGGGTATTATACCGACCACACTTATGCATTTAAAATTCCTACATTAAATATATTCTGAAATCTAAATATCCCTCCAAAATAAAAATAATCTGTATCTCATAATGGAGTTACCATTCCTTGTGCACGCAATAAGTATGTGATATGTCCTTGCAATAATCCTGTAACAAATTTCAGAGGAATTTGCACCCATCATTTGGAATTTGGAATTTAATGCGCACCCAGCGTCACAGACTGTTTTTAGATCTTTTTTTACATGAGTAGATTTTTTGTCATAGGCTATTTTTAGATCTAGGTTTGGAATATGGATATGTTGTTCTGGCTCGAGTGCAGTTGTCTTCCAAATATGGATTTATCGTCGGATTTGAAAGGCTTATACTACCCACTGGTTCTTGAGATATTGCTGAGACGTTTTATTGGCAACCAGTGCACACATAATGCCTTTTAATTTAGTTTTAAAGCAAAATAGACTTTCCGTGAAATTTTCTACTTTATACCTTATTCTGAGAAAAGGGTTTACCCTATTCTTAAGTATAAGTAATAGTTGAATCAATAGGAGTAGTATTAGTGATAGCAGTTAAAGTATTAATAGTAAGTAGTAATTGTATTCCCATTGTGCCTTTTTCACCTAGTACAGCATCTCCTCCTCATGCCTGATACCTTCGAAACTTAATAGTTTACGTTGTTTCTGAGATATCTCTGGTAAGTCCCGTTGATAAATTGTATGCACATAATGTGGGTTGATTTAGCCCAAAATTCCCCTTAAAAGTCCCCGAAAGTTCCACATTAATAGAAATAGCCTTGGTAATATTAAAACTAACTGAAGTAGAATTACTACTTCTACTAGTGGCAGTAGTATGGATGTAGTGGATTTTCATTAGCTCAACATACCCCTCAGAGTGCTCTGAAAGTTGCATCCTGATACTTTGAGCCGTTCTTGATAATTCATTGATGCGGCAAATTGACAGCCTACGTACATAAATCGTAATTCAATGTAATTTAACATGCCCCTAAACATTTTCTGAACATAGCCCCCATTTCACAAAAAACAGACACCATTACTGCCACAACGGATCTCAAAGTTCAGCTGCGTATTCCTTATATTTTCTTATTAAATTTTATGAAAATCATACCGTGAAAGTTCCAAATTAATATACATAGTCATTCCTAAGTTACGGCCTTTTGACAATTCTTATGTACATACTGTTTTTTGATTTAGTTCAACACTTCCTCAACATTTTCTGAAGGCTAATCTGAATGCACTTTGTCGTTTTCGACGATAAAGGCCAAACATGGCCACCTCACTCATAACCAACACTATATGTAAATAATGGGCGAATCGCATAACTTACAGCCCTTGCCTTAAGGGCTGAAGGGGGGGGGGTAAACATCTCGAGACACATAACCACTAGATCTTTTGCCCTTTCGCCCCGGAGCCCGTCAAATGACGGATGGCTAATTTTTGCTCACCAGATACTTTCTAGTGTGAAAAGTAGTGACCAAAACCATGCTCTTTGGATTATTGAGACATCTACAGATCTATTGATGTATCACACGTGTTGTTTAGAACGATGCAGTGGACAAAAAGATAAATAAAAAATAAGTGGGAAAAAGTCTGTTAGACGTCGGTAATTTCTAGTTAGAAGTTCAAGTAGGCATGTCTTTTATTAGTCTACTTTTGGAATATCATAGAAAACTATATAGCCAAAACTAATCAATGAGAGTTCTATTTAGTGACTAGTGCCATCTAGTGGGCTCTCAGAGTCTTCACAAGTCATTGTACGTCAAATGACAAGACTGGGACTACAAGAACTGAATGTCTTTGTTCGTCAAATGACGGGAACGGGTCCGAGTGTATCGTAGACGTCGTAATGTACCTTCGGATCTTCTGGCCGACCTGCAAGGACAACGCGAAACAGTCAGCTATTGTACAAAAAGATAGCTCAGAAGGAATCTGTGGATTTATTTTTTAGTCTTGATGAGAATTCAGATTTGTCTGACCTTTCTTACTCCGATGGTGAAGATAAAGAATGGTTCCCGAAACAGCAGCAGCTATCTCCCGAGAATGAAGACGAGCCTGCTGAACCAAGACTGATAGAGACAATGAGTCTTCAACTTGAGAAAGAGCTTGAAAACGAGGATTCAGATGAAGAACCTCTTTTTATTACCAGGAATAGAATGCGATTGGCGGCACAGCAGCCAAATGGACCTCCAAATAAAAAGACGAAAACGACTGCTTACAACTTCCGGGGTATTCCTTTCGAGGAAAGAGAAGAAAGGTTTACTTTGTTCGATGACCCTCAGACTGAGGGGCTTATTAGTGTCGAATACTTCTGCAAGTATATTCCACTGGAACATTTTAATACTATGGCTGAAAAGACGGGCTTGTACCATATGAAGGAATACGGTAAAACTATAGTAGTCAGAGGCAAAAGTCTGGCCCAATAGATACGCCAAATGGTTAGTATCTCAATACTTGTAGGATCCCTGAATCTTCCGCAGATACGACTTTACTGGAACAAAAAGTACTTTCTTCTCATAGTCGCAAGAACACTTCCAAGAAATCGATACCACAGATTACGGAATTCACCACTTTGCGTCCGAAGAGGACGGGAACGAAAATGATGCGTTATGGAAAGTCAGGCCTGTGTTATCTCTTGTTAGAGCGCGGTGCTTGGATCTTGAAATTGAGGAAAACTTATGTGTAGACGAGCAGATGATCTCCTTCAAAGACCAGACGAGGATGAAGCAACAAATAAAGTCAATGCCAAGACCGTTGGGGCTGGAAAACATAGTTCTCTGTGGTTCTTCCGGTATCCTGTATGACTTTGAAGTTTATCAGGAAAGAGTACTCCTATTGGGGAGGAGCACAGAGAAACAGCTAGAGGTTTGGGAGGAGTAATTGTTTTTCGTATGCTGACAAGTATGTCTATCACACAGTGTATTTCGACAACCACTTTACAACGTTACCACTGCTTGAAAAGCTGACGGCAGATGGCTTCTTGGAAGCAGGAACTACCAGAAAGGACAGGATAGCTAACGCAAAGCTTGCAGATGAGAAGGTTCTTATGAAGAAAGGAAGAGGGTCGTGGAATGAAGCTAGCGACACTGAAAAGAGACTCGTCCTTGTGCGTTGGTTTGACAACAGCGCATTAAATATGGCGTTGAGTTTTTGCGGTGCAGGTGCAGGTGGAGTTGTGAAAAGATGGAGTAAAGAGAAGAAGGAGAAGGTTAATGTGAAAAGACCTGACTTTATTGGTCACTACAACTGCAACATGGGAGGAGTAGACAAGCTGGATCATCTCGTCGCCTTGTATCGAATTGAAACAAAGACGTAAAAGTGGACCCTCAAGAGCGTTTTTTCACTTTATTGATGTCATCATCTGTTATAGCTGGCTTGAGTACCGTCGCTTTGAGCAACGTGATTCCAAAAATAAGCCAGTGTCACTTTCGAGTTCCAGAACAAAATTTTAGAAGCACTGCTGAAGTGTGAATATGAGGAGCAGATCTTTAAATGAAGAACTGGTCGTCCTCACCAGCAACAAGACGCCGAGACTTCTCCGGCTCCTTCGCTGTCCCGGCTTGCTGCGCGATCAACCTACACGATCGAAAGCGTCCGGTATGACCGAGTAAATCACTTCCCTGTGCAGTTAGAAGGTCGGGAGGCCCAGTGCCGCTTTGAAAAGTGCCAAAAAGAAAAAAAAGGGGGTTTCACGGATCCGTTGTGAGAAATGTGAAGTCATGCTGTGTCTGAACAAAGACAGGAACTGCTTCAAGATGTACCATGTTCACTGAGTTTTTAACTTGACTTTGTGCATATGTTTTGTGCCTTTTTTATATTTTTCGTGTAAACGAAGTTGTCTTACTGGTATACCCTTCTAGTCCCATTACTGTCATTTGACAGGGATCGAGATTTCTGAGAATATGTGTCCCGACGGTTTTCTAACACAGCCATAAGTTTTCTAAGGTCAGAATGAGCCCTATACTAGAAAATCAGAATTTTCCTGTGCAGAAAAAATAATCAGAGCTGAAATGGTTAGGCTGTGTTGAACAAAATAGATATCTTAAATTTTGATTAGGATGAGTTTTGAGAATTAATGGCTTTGGGAGGGGGGCTGCATGCCTTCGAATCCCTTTTGACTCCTAAAAAGGGCACATGAACTTTTAAATTCCAATTGAATGACTTCCGTTAAAAGTTTATAGGATAGCGATGCACTGCCTATAATATTAGTCAAATGCCCTTTTGAAAAACTGTATACATACAAATTGATCGTTTAACTGAAACACACCCACAACTTTCACTATAAGTTTCACAATAACGCCTTTTGACTCATCAATTATAGCTATCATAGTAGTAGTATTAGTAGTGTGCACATAGTGCCTTTTGTTTTAGCTCAAAATCAAGCATAGCATAACCAGAAAGATCCAACTTAATAATGGCGGCTGACGTTTACCCTCCCCCCTGGCGATTGCCCTGGAAAATACCCCCGCAGAAAATCCCCCCGAAAAATCCCCCCCGGAAAATACCCCCCGCGGAAAATACCCCCCGCGGAAAATACCCCCCGCGGAAAATGCCCCCCAGAAAATACCCCCTGCGGAAAATACCCCCGGTAAATACCCCCCTCCTCGTGGAAAATAAGGCTTTCCAAATTTGAAAATTTTATTTGAGTTTTATTCTTTTTATTTCCGTAGGGGGAAGGAATTTTGGTACTTGTGTATTATGCGCCACTCACTCAAGTTTACGCTGTGTAAAATTCGAGAACTCACCAGTTTTATCGTTAGTTTCTTTGTCCCTTCAGAAATAAATTTGGGCTATAGATTTGCATATTAAGGGGGTGGGGTAGAGTATAGCGGGTCTGCATGCAAAATGTGTTGGAAACAAGCATTCTGCATATTAGATAGATAGATAGAGAAGTGCAAATTTAAAGCCATATATACGGCCATGAATATAGTAAAATAATATAAATGAAAGGCACAAATAACATTTCGGATTATCTGGTTGGATATTCTGTTTTGCCCTAGGTGATTGGATTGATGAGTAAGGTCTAGACCTTGTTGAAGTGATCATTTATCTCAGTTACTAAATTAGGAAGACAGTTTTTTTTTTTTTTTTTTTTTTTTTTTTTTTTTTTTTTTTTTTTTTT
>JAQQPU010025253.1:0-12144 GCA_029168905.1 Artemia sp. Kazakhstan ARC1039
AAACTCAAAGCGAGCAGAAATTAACATGAGTAGGGCTCAAAACCCCTATGCCTTTCCAAGGCCAGAACATAATTTACACTTTACTGAAAAAATACAAATGAATGTGCATTGTCAGTATCCATATACTGACATTTAGTCATATACTGATATCCATATCAATATCCATATACTGATATTTAGTAATCAAAATGTTAATATTATTTGATTTATTAAAGTTATTAAAGTAAAAACATTTATATTTTTCAGTAAAGTGCAAGTTATGTTCTGGCCTTGGGAAGGCATAGGGGTTTTGAGTCCTACTCATTTTAATTTCTGCTCGTTTTGAGTTTGACTCGGTTATTTATTTTAATTTCTGTTCGTTTTGGGTTTCATTTATTTATCGATGCTGATTTGTGGTAGTTTCACGCTTGGTAGATTATTTGATTTTATTTTTGCTCGTAGGTTTTAGAGTAGGTTTTAGACTTTTACAGTGAGATAAGGAGGCGATACCCAAACTCTTGTTTGTAGTGATTTTTGTTCGTTTCAAGCTTGGTTTGCCTAATCAATTTAAGTTTCACTCGTTTTAAGATTTATTTATTCATTTACATTAATATCTATTGTATGTTTGTTTGCATTGATTGTTAGTTAATTTCTGTTCGTTTTAAGTTTCATTTATACCCAATAGCAAAATATTTTTTTTCGTTTTAAGCTTGATTTTCATATTCAATCTGAGCATTACTCGCTTTAAGATCTATTTATTCATTTGTATTATTACTTGCTGTATGTTTTTTCCTATGATTGTTTATTTTATTTCTGTTCGTTTTGGGCTATATTTATTCTTTAATGGTAATTTCTGGTCGTTTTAAGTTTGAATTTTAACAGGTATTTGTATCTGCTGAGCTTAAGTTTAAAATGGCCTTTAATTTTTTTTTGAAAAACTTTATTTTCGGAAAGTTTTTTTTTTTAATTAATCAATAATAAAAGCTGTGGTTGCAGCATACACTCTTGTCAAATTTCAACTGTTCAAAAGGTGGTTGTCAAGAGGAAAAAGCTAATTAATGAATTGAACATAAGAGTCCCGTCACTCCTAAAAAGTCGATGGTTATTCTTTTTCCATTATCTGCTATGGAGTCTTTTTTTACCGTTTTACAGATGACACCTTTTAATTGTGGTGATTCTATTTAATTGAAAAAAGTTGCAGGAAACTGTGATTCATACCAATAATCATATAAAATAAAAGATTCTGACTTTCTTTAGAAGAAATCTATTTCTGTGTAGAGCCGTTTCTATATAAAGAACGGTCGTAGCGGCTGTGTAACGGGTCTAGCAGCTTTATAACGGGTCTAGTAACAGCACATACTTATCTGAGATCATTTTAACTGAAACGATATTGCACAACTAGGTGAATAACAACATTCAAAACATGTATTCTACTGTAAAAATGCTTATTTAATAATCCCCTAAGTTGTGTCATATTTTCCAGTTACTGTTCCTTCTTGTTCTCTGTACATTTTTTCGTAATTTGTTTTCCATTTCTGAAAAGATCAAATTTTTGTTGACATGTGACGTCCATTATCCCTCGCCTATCTCGTATTTTTAGGGGTTCGCCGGCGTAACTTACCCGACAATTAATTCAGATTAAACCAAGCAGTAACCCTCCTAATCTCTGACGTTATTTGCAACGCTATGGATTAGTAATCAGGAGTGTTGGAGAAGTATTCTTGGGTATCCGAAAGAACTAATAATGTCTGTCCATTTTAATGCCATTCTTTACTTTTAAGTGACAAATTGATATTATGTTATCTGATAAAGCAGTTTGTGGTAACGAAACGTATCTAAGGAGAAATTAATGTTGATAGTAACCAAAACTAACACAAAAAAGGCTTTGATAACAATGTATACATCAAAAGAATTGGTTATTCACAACGATTCGAGTATGCATATTTCCTTAAGCTGAAAATTACCTGCCAGAAGCCTGAACAACTTTGTAAGAAAAGATAAAACACACCTCGGATAGCTTGATAGGCATCGGGCAGCTAACCGATTGAGACTATTGGAAAGTTATGTAATGAGCTTTGCAGTTTCAGATACTGAAATATCACAAAGTGGCAAGTTCCTTCCTAAAGGTGCATATGTCCATACAAAATAATGGCTGTTATATCAAAGTTAAGATATGATATTTAACTAGGGTGATTAGGGCTTGATAAAAAGGTTTACAGTGATACATAATTGTGCATCAGTTATTGCAGAAGAGTCGTTGTTCTTTCTTTGAGTCGGTGGAGGGGGGAGGAGAGTGCCTGAAGCCTAAAAAGATGGACTTATAGAGCTCAATTTTCTGTTTGAGCCATCATATAAACATAGAAGAAAATTTCGGAAGAGAAGGACTGGGTAAAATTAGTCTCTAATCTCCCTTTACTGCCGGGAATATTTCTGGATTAAGTTTTTAATATGTGGGTTTTGTGCTCTCTTCACATTAGAGAAAAGAAATTACGTGCAATGTAAAAGATCATATTAATATGCTTATCCGCACAAAAGGTGGAGAGATGAGATGCATCATAAGCACCACCAGAAAATTTATCAGGGGAGTAAAGGGGCAATGTTGCTACTAAAAGTTTCGTTTTTTTCTAAAATGTAGGTGAAACGTTTTTCCTTTTTCCATTTATACGCGATAAAATGTAAAAATGGGAATTAAAATCGGGAAAAGTAATCTTCCTGACATTCAGGAAAGCCTTAAATGAAGCAGTTCGTAGTAACAAACTATAAGTGGAAAATGACTTCAGCATTACAAACCGAAACACCAGCTAAGTTTGGTTAAAAATATATGCAAAAGAGAAATCTATTATTTTCTAATTGTAAGTATGTAAAATATAATCAGTTTGAAATTGCGGCTCAAGCTACTAGCGCATGAAAATTTGCGTAGCTTTAGATTGAATAATTGAATCTCCCCTATAAACGGTGTGCGATGTTACTGTAAGTTATGTAACAAAAGTAAAAAAGTGCGGGAAACCTAAAGCCACTATTGACAAACTATGGAATATCTTACTTTTCTAAAGAACGATGGTCATGCATTTGACCGTTCTCAGTTTTATTCAGTGGTGGTTTTAGGCCTGGGCAGGGAGGGCAGCTGCCTCCCAATAGTTTCTGACATCTGACGTTAAATTCCTTTAATGATATATTTTTACACTTCTGTGGTATGCCTTTCCCCCTCCCCCCGCAGATTATGAGGCCTAAAACCACTACTGGCTTTAATTCTTAAAAAGAAGGCTCATTCGAATGAGTATTTAAAAATCTAGTGCGAGTTTTTATGCTTTGCCCGTCGAGTAAAAATTCTGAAAACCATTGAAAGGTTATTTACATAGCTTTCTTGTCTCAGAGACCACATCTGCGTGCAGCCGTATATCATTCGTCCCTAAATATGAATTTAATCAATAAAAATTAAGTGTTCGCATAGACAGTTTATCCAAGCTCACTGCAATGGATGTATATACTACTACTACTACTACTACTACTACTACTACTAAAAACACACCGCAGTACCAAGCCGCCTGAGGTCAACACAGCTACGCACGCTCCTCCTCCTTCCCAATCCATTCAAAGTCTTCCTTTTTACCACCTCCCAGGAAGTTCCTATTTCCTTTAAATATTTCTTTATGACGTCCTCCAACCCGAGACGAGGACGACCTGCTTTCTATTTAGCCCCCGCCGGTTGGCCGAAAAGGACAATCTTTGGCAATCTGTCAGTAGTGTTATATCAATTAAAGAGAGCGGGCGCATAGGACATTACTGTGTCAATTAAAGAGAGCGGACCCATATGATATTACTGTGTCAATCTAAGAGACAAGACAGGTAGGACATTACTGTATCAATTAAAGAGACAAGACAGGTAGGACATTACTGTATCAATTAAAGAGACAAGACAGGTAGTACAATACTGTGTCAATCTAAGGTACAAGATAGGTAGGACCATACTGTGTCAATGAAAGGTAGGCACAGTACCCATACCATACAAGCGCACAGTACTCCAACCATACAATTGGGCTATCATTCCAAGAGGACAGTATTGTGTCAATTCAAGGAAGCGAGCACATAGGTAATCTATACAAGCGGGCTCTAGTATTATATCAATCTATCTAAGGAAGCGGGCCCATAGGATAGTACTGTGTCAATCTAAGAGACAAGACAGGTAGGACATTACTGTGTCAATGAAAATTAGCGCACAGTACCCATACCATACAAGCGCACAGTACTCCCACCATAATATTGGGCTATCATTCCAAGCGGACAGTATTGTGTCAATTACAGGAAGTGGGCCCATAGGTAATCCATACAAGCGGGCTATCATTCCAAACAGATACATAGACAATCCATACATGCGGGCTATCATTCCAAGCTGACACATAGCCAATTTAATAGGATGTTTTATGTTTATGGATGTAAGGATTTATATTGTTCAATATATTCGTGTTTTTATTTGATGTATATTGTATGAATGTATGGAGTCAATCATATTGTATGGATGTTTTATGTTTATGAATGTAAGGATTTTTATTGTTAATTATATTGGTGTTTTATTTGATGTTTTATTGTTTGGATGTTTTATGTTTATGGATGTAAGGATTTTTATGGTTCATTATATTGGTGTTTTATTTTATATTTTATTTGGACATTACTGTGTCAATGATAGGCAGAGGGCAGGTGGGACATTACTGTGTCAATTAAAGGAAGTGGACAGGTAGGACATTACTGCATCAATTAAAGAGACAAGACAGATAGGGCATTACTGTATCAATTAAAGAGACAAGACAGGTAGGACATTACTGTATCAATCTAAGAGACAAGACATGTAGGAAATTACTGTAACAATCTAAGAGACAAGACAGGAAAGACATTACTGTATTAATCTAAGAGACAAGACAGGTAAAAAAACATATTACCTTTTATACATGTATAATATAAACACATCACCACGCATATTAAGTACTCGGTTGGTTTTTTATGTTGTAATTATAATCAGCTTGCCATGAAAATTCGTGCTGTTCACAGTACAATGATTTTGTATTAAATTTTATGTTTCTGTTGGAGTCATGGCTGTTTTCGTACACATATGGTTTTTTCCTGGTATGGTTAAATGAAGTTGATGTTTACGAAATTCTGTCTGTTAAGCAATATGTTAGGTGTGTTTTGTTTATGTTGACACTAATAGAGTTGTAGATACCAAGAAAAAATTTTAATAAAGAAATTAAGAACAATCTTTAGAACTCCTTAGAAATCAAGTAGTGAGATGATTATTAGTATGAACCATCAAGGATCGCAACCATCAATGACCCTAACCATGAAGGACCTCAACATCCAAAGGTCCCCTATTCTCAACCCTCAAGGGCCCCCCTCCCTCCAACTTTTTGGGCCCCCTCACCCCACTTTTTCATACCTTTTTTTTAATTTTTTTAACATGGTATATTTTTCAACTTTTTTTACAGGTCTTAGAATGACATGAAACATATTTAAACCATACAAAAATCACATTTTATATTTTCCAAATTCAAAATGAGAATGATATTGAAAAGTTGGTCGTGACTTTTACTATTAGAAAAATATTGTTTGTAGTAGCACTTTTTTTGGACTGATTTTTTTTTAACTAAAAAATGGACTGAAAATGTATCTTAAAATGACATGAAATATGCTTGCTGCTCTACCAATCGTGCTCTATACTTGCTCATAGACACGACACGGCTTTCCCACTGGTACTCTATGGCGGGTTATTGACACTACCTAGTTTATTGCATGTATTAAATCAGTAGTTTTTACGCAGTGGAAGGATAAACACATAACTCTGATCTTAAAAAAGTGAAGATGAACCATTTTAAGAAAGTGTGTTCACATGATAGTTTTATTGTAGCATTGAATGCTGACAAGCAGAAGTATTTGAACTATAAAACAAAAATAAGTGGTAGCACTATTGGAAACATATGCGTACATTGTCAAGACAGTGAGGAATTAAATGTCTTTGGAGTACCAAAAAAATTCAACTCTTATGCTGGTGGATATGCGAGATTGAGATCTCCGGAGATGATTGCACTCAAAGAGAATGCCAAAATAAAAATAATAGTTGATGAAAAGGGGCATCTTCTTGCTAGTGCTTGTGGTAACACATTACATACTGATACATCCTATCATCAGCTTACGGGTATTAGCATTCGATGGAAGGTCAAAAGAAGAAAGGCCTACTGTTCTACTAATATCATAAACCATATCTTGTCTACGTGTCAGAACAGTTACATGTGTAAAAATAATGTTGCAATAGACAGTGAAATTGCTGGAAAAATAAAAAAGGCATTGATAGAAAATATCACTAAGGAATATAAAAATGAATAAATGAAAAACTAAGTGCCAGCAAACGTTACTACCATCATTGATCAAGCAGTCAATGAACCAAATAATACAAAAGACAAAACACATATAGAACCTGTCGTAGACATACCAGTAAAAATTGTGTATGAATCACAATGGAATAATGATTATTCTACTGATTACGAACTAAGAGAAGAATATAGCTACAGTATCAAGAGAGAACATGGTAAAATATTTTATGGAACAGATTCAAAATGTCCAAAGTTGTTCATTGATATTAATAATGTATAAAAATATATGTTTTGTATTAATATCCTACATGACATTATTTCATTAAAAATATACTATTCATTACATTATTATGTGTTCATTATTTTTAGAGTGTAATACCATATCAAACGTTTAGAATGTCTATTGTAACATCGGCGATGTAAGAAAAAGAATTTGCATACATCATATGTCCGATAGATAGGTTAACATGGGGAAAATCTGTTTCACGATGAGAAAAGTCAACATGCAACAAGTTTCACGAAAAGAAAAAAATAAGCAACAAGTTTCATGAACAAAAATCAGAACGCAACAAGTTCCTCGAACAAAATCAGTTTCAAAAGGAGAAAAATCAGTGTACAAGTTTCACGAAGAGAAAAAAATGAATATGCAGCAAGTTTCACGAACGAAAAATTGGCACTCAACAAGTTTCACGAACAAAAAATCAGCACTCAAAAAATTCCACGAAAATAATTTAGCACACAACAAGATCCATGAACAAAATCGACTTCGTGAGGAGAAAAAAAATCAATGTAAAAGTTCTACGAAGAGAAAAAAACAACATGAAGTAAGTTTCACGAAAATAATTCAGCAGGCAGCAACTTGAATGCAGTTATTTGAAAAGAAGGGCTGCAGGTACCCGGTTGCACGTTTTTATTTTGTTCGTGAAACTTGTTGCATATTGATTTACTTGTAGATTACTAAAAATTTTTCGTGAAACGTGTTGCATGTTGTTTTTTCTCTTCGTGAAAATTGTACATTGATTTTTTCCTCGTGAAAGTTATTTTGATCATGGAACGTGTTGAGTGCTGATTTTTTTTTTCTGGAACTTGCTGCCTGCTGAATTTTTTTCGTGAAAATTGCTTCGTGTTGTTTTTCCTCTTCGTGGAACTTTTACATTGATTTTTTTTCTCCTCGTGAAGTCGATTTTGTTCATGAATCTTGTTGTGTGCTGATTTATGGTCGTGGAACTTGTTGAGTGCTGATTTTTGTTCGTGAAACTTGTTGAGTGCTAACTTTTTGTTCGTGAAACTTGCTGCATGTTGATTTTTTTCTCTTCATGAAACTTGTACACTGATTTTTCTCCTTTTGAAGCTGATTTTGTTCAAGGAACTTGTTGCGTTCTGATTTTTGTTCTTGGAACTTGTTGCATAATGGTTTTTGTTGGTGAAACTTGTACATTAATTTTTTCCTCGTGAAACTTATTTTGTCAATGAACTTTTTGCGTGCTGTATGATTTTTTGTTTGTGGAACTTGTTGCATGCTGATTTTTATTCATGAAACTTGTTGCATGTTGATTTTTTCTGTTTGTGAACCATGTATATTAATTTTTTTTCGCCTCCTAAAACTAATTTTGTTCATGGAACATACTGCATGCATATTTCTTATCGTGGAACTTGCTGCATGCTGATTTATGTTCGCGGAACTTGTTGAGTGATGATATTTTTGTTTGTGAAACTTGTTGCAGTCTGATTTTTTTTTCTCTTCGCGAAACTTGTGCATTGATTTTTCACCTCGTGAAACTGATTTTGTTAACAGAATTTGTTGCGTGCTGATTGTTTTTTTAGTTTGTGGAACCTGTTGCATGCTGTTTTTTATTCGTGAAACTTGATGCATGGTGATTTTTTCTCTTCGTGAAACATGTACATTGATTTTTTTTTCTCCTCCTAAAACTAATTTGTCCATGGAACATACTGCATACATACTTTTCTAATTTTGGAACTTTTTGCGTGTTGATTTTTATTTTGTTCGTTAAACTTTTTTTGTTGCTTTTTTCTCTTCGCGAAACTTGTGCACTGATTTTTCTACTCGTGAAACTGATTTTGTTCAAGGAACTTGTTGCGTGCTGATTGTTATTCATGGAACTTGTTGTATGATGGTTTTTTGTTCTAGAAACTTGTTGAATGTTGATTTTTTTTTCTTCTAGAAACTTGCACATTGATTTTTTCTTCTTCTTTTGAAGCCAGTTTTGTTCATGGAACTTGACCGTGCTGATTTATGCTTGTGGAACTTGTTGAGTGCTTATTTTTCTTCGTGAAACTTCTTGCATGCTGATTTTTTCTCTTAGGAAAACTTGAACGATGATTTTTCTCCCCGTTAAACTTGATTTTGTCCGTGGAACTTGTTGCGTGCTGATTTTTTATCCCTGAAACTTGTTGCATGTTTATTTTTTCTCTTTGTGAAACAAATAGATTGATTTTTTCCAACTTAGTGAAACTAATTTTGTTCATGGAAATTATTGCATGCATATTTCTTTGTTCGTGATCCATGTTAAATGTTGATTGAAACTTCAACAATGATTTTCCTCATTGAGAAAACTGGTTTTCTTCATGGAATTTGTTGCACGCTGATTTATGTTCGTGGAACTTGTTGAGTGATGATTTTTTGTTCGTGAAACGTGTTGCAGTGTCAATTTGTTTATCCTCTTCTCGAAACTTGTACATTGATTTTTCTCTTCGTGAAACTGATTTTGCTAATGGAAGTTGTTGCGTGGTGATTGTTTTTTTTCTTTTTGGAACTTGTTCCATGCTGTTTTTTTTATTCGTGAAACTTGTTGCAGGTTGATTTTTTCTCTTCGTGAAACATGTACATTGATTTTTTTCTCCTCCTGAAACTAATTTTGTTCATGGTAAATACTGCATGCATATTTTTCGATCGTGGAATTTGTTTTGTGCTGACTGCTTTTTTGCTCGTGAGACTTGTTGCATGTTGATTTTTTTCTCTTCGTGAAACTCGTACACTGATTTTTCTCCTCGTGAAACTGATTTTGTTCAAGGAATTTGTCGCATGCTGATTTTGTTCATGGTACTTGTTGCATACTTTTTTTGTTCGTGAAACTTGTTGCATGTTGACTTTTCTCATCATGAAACTGATTTACCCCATGTTAACCTATCTATCCGACATATGATGAACGCAAATTCTTTTTCTCACATCGCCGATGTTTCAACAGACATTCTAAACGTTTGATATGGTATCATACTCTAAAAATAATGAACACATAACAATGTAATGCAAATATATTTTTAATGCAAAAATGTCATGTAGGATATTAATAAAAAAAATATATTATTATACATTATTGATATCAGTGAACAACTTTGGACTCTTTAAATCTGTTTCATAAAATAATTCACCATGTTCTCTCTTGATACTGTAGCTATTGTCTTCTCTTATTTCGCAATCAGTGGAATAATAATTATTCTATTTTGAGTCATGAACAATTTTTACTGGTATGTCACCGACAGGTTCAATATGCGTTTCGTCTTTTGTATTATTTGGTTCATTGACTGTTTAATCAATGATGATAGTAACGTTTGCTGGCACTTTGTTTTTCATTGATTCATCTTTATATTCCTTAGTGATATTTTCTATCAATTCCATTTTTACTTTTCCGGCAATTTCACTGTCTATCACAACATTATTTTTACACATGTAACAGTTCTGATACGTAGACAAGATACGGTTTATGATATTAGTAGAACAGTAGGCCTTTCTTCTTTTGACCTTCCGTCAAATGCTAATAAACAAAAGCTGATGATAGGATGTATCAGTAGGTAAGGTGTTACCACAAGCACTAGCAAGAAGATGCCCCTCTTCATCAACTATTACTTTTATGTTGGCATTCTCTTTTAGCGCAATCATCTCCGGAGATCTCAATCTCGCATATACACCATCATAAGAGATGATTTTTTTTGGTACTCCAAATAGATTTAATTCCTCACTGTCATGACAATGCACGCATGCGTTTCCGATAGTGCTACCACTTATTTTTGTTTCATAGTTCAAATACTTCTCCTTGTCAGCATTCAATGCTACAATAACACTATCATGTGAACACACTTTCTTAAAATGGTTCATCTTTGCTTTTTAAAGATATGAGTTATGTGTTTATGCTTCCACTGCGTAAAAACCACTGATTTAGTACATGCAATAAACTATATAGTGTCAATAGCCGGCCATAGAGTACCAGTGGGAAAGCCACGTCGTGTCTATGAGCAAGCAGAGAGCAAGATTGGTAGAGCCGCAAGCATATTACATGTCATTTTAAGATACGTTTTCAGTCCATTTTTAAGTTCAAAAAATTCAGTAAAAAAAAAGTACTACTACAAACAATATTTTTCTAATAGTAAAAGTCACGACTAATATTTCTATATCATTCTCATTTTGAACTTTAAAAAATATGAAATGTGATTTTTTTCTGTTTTAAGTATTTTTCTTGTCATTCTAAGACCTGTAAAAAAAGTTGAAAAAATACCATGTTAAAAAAAATAAAGAAAAAGTACAAAACAGTGGGGAAGGGGGCCCAAAAAGTTGGAGGGAGGGGGCCCCTTGGAGGTTGGGGGCACCTTTGGATGTTGAGGTCCGTGATGGTTACTGTCATTGATGGTTGTGATCCTTGACGGTTCATACTCATAATCGTCTCACTACTTGATTTCTAAGGATTCAAAGGATGGTTCTGAATTTCTTTATTAAAATTCTTTTCTTGGCATCTACAACTCTATTAGCATCAACATAAAAAACACGCCTAACATATTGCTTAACAGACATAATTTCGTAACCATCAACTTCATTTAACCATACCAGGAAAAAAACCATCGGTGTATGAAAACATCCATAACTCCAACAGAAACATGAAATTTAATACAAAATCATTGTACTGTGAACAGCACGAATTTTTATGGTAAGCTGATTATAATTACAACATAAAAAACCAACCGAAAATATGACTTTATATGCGTGGTGATTTATTTATATGATACATGCATAAAAGGTAATATGGATTTTCTTACTTGTCTAGTCTCTTAGATTAATACAATAATGTCCTTCCTGTCTTGTCACTTAGATTGTTACAGTAATTTCCTATCTGTCTTGTCTCTTTAATTGATACAGTAATGTCCTACCTGTCTTGTCTCTTAAATTGATTAATTAAAAAAAACTTTAAGAAAAATAAGTCATTCAAAGAAAAGTAAAGGCCATTTTAAACTTATGCTCAGGAGATACAAATACCTGTTGAAATTCAAACTCAAAACGACCAGAAATTACTATTAAAGAATAAATGAAACTCAAAACGAACAGAAATTAAATAAACAATCATAGCAAAAAACATGCAACAAGTAATAATGTAAATGTATAAATAGATCTTAAAGTGAGTAATGCTTAGATTGAATATGAAAATCAAGCTTAAAACGAAAACAAATATTTTGCTATTAAAGTATAAATTAAACTTAAAACGATCAGAAATTAAATAAACAATCAATGCGAACAAACGTACAATATATATTAATGTAAATGAATAAATAAATCTTAGAACGAGTGAAACTTAAATTGAATATGCAAATCAAGTTTGAATCGAATTAAAATAACTACAAACAAGAGTTTGGGTATCGTCTCACTGCAGAAGCCTAAAATCTACTGCGTCATTGGCGCTTTCCTGAAAACAGTTCTTTGAAATATTTTCACTTTTGTAACTTTAAGAAATCAAAAATTAATTAAGGTTTTAGGGAATAAATATCAGCATATGTATGTTAAATTGACAATGCACATTTTTTT
>JAQQPU010025256.1:2021-12142 GCA_029168905.1 Artemia sp. Kazakhstan ARC1039
TATTACAAATGTTTTCTTTTGTAGTTAATATTGAAAATAAATATTAATATACAGTAAAATTTTGAACTGATGAGCTTTTAGCAATTAATATCATTATACATCAAGTATTCACTTTAATTTATTAGTTCTTTTCAAGATTAGTCAAGACAAATATAGTTTCACTACAAACAAAATCTGGATACTGCCCCCTTCTTTAACTGTAAAAACCTAAAGCCTTCTGCCTCATTGGTGCTTCACTGAAAACGAATTACTCGTATATTACAAACTTATTATTTTCCAGTTCTTACAGCATTGAAAATGAAAATAAAATTAGAGTGAAAAAAAAATCTTGAACTGATGGATTTTTCAACAATTAATATCATTATATATCTAATATTCAATTTGATTTTGTTTATACTTTCCAAGACTGTTCAAGACTCATACAGTTTTTCCATTTTTTTTAACTCTGCCATTTTTACTAACTAATCGTGTTGGTTTGTTATATTCTATGGCTTCTAGGCATTTCTATTTGAGCGGAAAACTGCACCTCAAACTTTGTGGAATATGCATTTTCTTGCATGAAACACTAAAATATAATAAAATATCAAGTTTCGGAGTGTTCCACCACTCGCAAGCAAGTGCCATTGGTATTTTTGAATCTGCATAGTCAATTTAGGGGGTGGAGGGTAGGCTAATTCTCGTAGCAGCCCCATTCCGTCGTGGTATGATTCACACTTTCAACACCTGGCGTCCGGACTATCATATAATCTACCAAGCATATAACTACCCCAAATCAGTATCAATAAATAAATGAAACCCAAAACGACCAAATATTAAAATAAATATTAGAGTCAAACTCAAAACGAGCATAAATTAATATGAGTAGGGTTCAAAACCCCTATGCTTTCTAAAAGCCAGAATATAATTTGTACTTTACTGAAAAAAGATTCTAATGAGTTTACTGGAAAAAAAATATGCATTGTCAATTTAATATACATATGCTGATATTTATTCCCTAAAATATTAATTAATGAAAGAATTGTTTTCAGTAAAGTGCCAGTGACGCAGTAGGTTTTAGGCTTCTACAGAGAGGCGATACCCAAACTCTTGTTTGTAGTTATTTTTATTCGATTCAAACTTGCTTTGCATATTCAATTTAAGTTTCACTCGTTTTAAGATTTATTTATTCATTTACATTAATATATATTGTATGTTTGTTCGCATTGATTGTTATTTAATTTCTGTTCGTTTTAAGTTTCATTTATACTTTAATAGCAAAATATTTGTTTTCGTTTTAAGCTTGATTTTCATATTCAATCTGAGCATTACTCGCTTCAAGATCTATTTATTCATTTATATTATTACTTGTTGTATGTTTTTTGCTATGATTGTTTATTTAATTTCTGTTCGTTTTTGGTTTCATTTATTCTTTAATAGTAATTGCTGGTCGTTTTGAGTTTGAATTTTAACAGGTATTTGTATCTCCTGAGCTTAAGTTTAAAATGGCCTTTACTTTTCTTTGAAAAACTTATTTTTCGGAAAGTTTTTTTTTATTAATAATAATAAAACATTGGAGCCGTATGGCCTTTACTATAGGCAACGCTACAGCGTTGCCTCTGATATCCTTGTGAAGTCAATGATACTATTACGATTCATATTTTAAAATTCACCTGTTTCTGTCTGATTATTTGAAGTAATGTTGCACACAATATTCTCATATAAAGAATCATTTTCTGTAACAGCCTAATAAAAATCAGTAGGTTTATAATCATTACTACCATTGTCCTCACAACGATGACGCAAGAACGATACTCTCTTCATGTTTTTATAATTGAAATGCACTCTAAATTCCGCTTCCTAAGTTATTTAAATCCACGACGATACCAATCTCTTAGAAATAACTGAAGTCACGTTTATGGTTTTTTCCAATCATGCCAGGGTAAGTATTTTTTCATTGATCGAACTTATAAAAATGACAATTGGAGCATAGATATCCATTAGGATAAGGTCCACAAGTCTCTTCAAGACAGGTATTGCAGTCCTTAATTATACAGCATATCTTTTATGTAATTTACGCGGATTGCATAATCTACACTTTTCATTATAGTCATCAACGGTAGTACAGTTCGCACTTGATGACCAGCTGCCCAATGTATATAAACATAGTGAACATGTATGGAACATTTTTTCGATGTTGTTCATTCTTGGGTCACTTGCCCGAGACTCTGGATGGGTGGGCGCCCCCAAATATTGTCCCAAATTCCTCTCTCAATTTAGCACTTGTTCACGGATGCCCAGCGTCTCCAATCACTTTCCCAATTGTGTCTATTCATTGCCTCAGCTCAGTTCAGCAATCTGAGCAAATTTCTACTTTTTCAAGCTTTGGGTCACTTACCTGAGACTCTGGGCAGGTGAGGTGGGTGCGTCCAAAAATTGTCCTAACTTGCTCTCTCACCTTAGAACCTATTCACGGATGCCTAAAGCTGTGAATGGTTAGCCTGTTTCCCTAGCGGTTACCAGGCATACGCTACACACATACCAACGATTTTTTTTTCATTTTCACATGGGGTCCCAATGTAGCCCATGTCCATCACTTAGCATTTAGGTTACATACATACCAACAATATTTTTTTTTTCATTTTCACATGGGGTCCCAAACTAGCCCATGTCCATCGCTTAGCATTCAGGCCTTAACAAATGAAGCCCAGATAGTCAGACCCCAACGGTCCAATCTGAACACTGAACGCTAAAAAATGTCCAAATGTTGTCTAATAATTAATTAAAAATTTGCATCCTGAACCCCTGATGATAATCCACAGACCTTATATGAGGGGGTCACTATGGATTGAAAATAGTGAAAAATAAAATTTGCTCAGAATGCTGGACTGAGCTGAGGCAATGAATAGATACTCTTTGGAAAGTGACTGGAAACGACGGGCATCCCCTCCCCTCCTGTCCTGAAGAGAGAAGCTTGAATGTTAAGCGATGGACATGGGCTGGATTGGGATTCCATGTGAAAAGAAAAAATTTTGCTTGTTTTTTTTACCGCATGGTTAACGCCTGAGCAACGGTCTAACCATTCACGGCAATAGACATTCGTGAACAAGTGCTAGAGGGATAGAGAAATTTGGGACAATTTTCGGGGGCACCCAACCAGCAGCTTCAAACAATAGTCCAAAAATGAAGAATCAGTACCCATCATATTGTTAAGCATTTATATAGAAAATATTTTCCGTTGAACAGATAATTCCAGAAAGTCACCATCTAAAACAAAACATTTTTCCAATTTTTTTAGATTCCGTAAGATGTTCTGTTTCTCAAATCCAATCATTTTCGTTCTTGATACTCCCACTACCAACTATACACTAAACAAGCAATTGCAAGTTTCTACTTTGTGCACAGTCTCAATACCTATTGGTCACCCTACTAGAGAGAGTGGAGTAAACGATCAACAAGAGGATCTAATCAAAACAAATCATTATAAAAAGAAAAAACATTTTTATTGACAGAAATATAATAAAAAAATATATTTTAACTCTCTTCGCATTAGGTGAGTCAATTCATTTTCCTCAATGTGCTTCATGATAGCATTCAACCCTTGTTGTAGTCATGATATATACATTATATTCACTTTTGCGGTGAAACATAATTGTTCATCTGACTTAAATTTACTCAAGGATATAACGTATCTGCCAATCATATAATCCCCCTCAAATGTTAGTCGGGAATCCTTTCCGATTTCAACTGCTACATTGGGGCCCCTTGTCTTCAAAACATCACTGTCAGCTCCTTTGAGGTTTAATAGTGTAAAACTACTCATTTTCAAAATATTTGAAGGTTTTTTTTTCAATTTGAAACCATGTAAACTAATCAAATTCAATTTGTTGACTGAGATACTAGCTCAGTATCAGGTTTTTTATATCCACACTCAATACCAGAGTAAAGGCTTCAATGCTTACAATCATGCTACAATGAAGAATCATGCCTAACATTATAACATCCATATCAGCCTAAAATTTGCGGAAACTATAGAGGTATCTCCCTGATCCACCATGCCATGAAGTTCTTCTGCGTCATTCTTCTGAATTCATTCAAAGACGCACGTGACAAGTTAACCCGTCCTGAACTAGCAGGCTTCAGACCAGGCAGAGGCTGTCCAGAACAGATATTGACGATTTGTCTCATCCTTCAGCAGTACAGCAGGTTTCATGTACCCCTTCTCATTGCCCTTATTGATTTTGTTGCTGGCTTCGGTTCCCTCACCAGAGAGGAGCTATGAAGAATTATGGCTGAAGACGGTACGCCACAAGATATCATTGAGATACTCCGAAGTGCGTATAAGGTCACTGAGACTTGCATCCGTGTTTCCGGCAGTTACACCCCTAAGTTTTCAGTCAAGTTTGGGGTAAAGCAGGGATGCCCCCTGTCGGCTATATTATTCAAACACGCGATAGACTGGATCATGAATAATGCAATGAGATACCATAGCGGACTAGTTTTCGGACAAATAGCTGGTTTCCTCCAGTCCCTGGTAGATTTGGAATTCGCAGACGACGTTGCTGAGGTCAAAACCACCGCCGACAGCTTGCAAGGCATGATCGACGATACCTCTGAGGTTTCAAAGCACATCGGAACGACCATCAGTGGTGAAAACACTAAAGTACTGGCTCTCAAACAACCCGCTCCTTGTCAGGTTACCCTTGATGAAGAGCCAATAGAAAAAGTCAAGGAATTCAAGTATCTTGGCTCTATCATAACACCAGATGGCAGAGCTGAAAGTGAAATCTCTGCCCGCATAGAAAAATCCTGGGGAGTCTTTACTAGTCTAAAAAAAACACTATGGACCAGACGGGAGATCTCAACCGAAACAAAAGTCGGAATCTATGTTGTAACTGTTCGAGAAGTACTACTTTATGCTTGCGGGACATGGCCGATCAAGGCTGAAGACAAGAGAGCTTTGGATATGTTTGACCACCGCTGCCTTCGTTATATCCTCCGCATTAAGGGACAGGACAGGATTTCCAATAGTGAAGAAAGGAGTCGCTATGTCCAATCAGAAGAGCTATTGCTTATCATTAAAAAACGTCGCCTGAAGCTCCTCGGCCAGATATTACGCCGTCCCGAAGGCACGATATATCACGACGTTTTTGTCTGCAAACCAGCTCCTTCATGGAAAAATAAACCAGGCGGAAAAAAAACTGTGGCAAAAATACAAATATGACCTGGAACCGTGGGGGGATTCAGGAAACACGGTCGGAGATGGGATAAAGACTGGCTGAATATCGCCAGAGAAGCTACAGCCGAAAGGTCCAAGTGGTCGTTGGAAGTCATTCCAAGATCCTTTGGTGCCGGGCAGGACAGTTCATCGTCTGGTTCCCACCGAAAGTAAAGTAAGTAAGCATCAGCCTAAAAAACTATCGAAATAAAAATCCATATATCCATACAATAAAAAAAAAAAATTAAATAAAACACCACCAATACAACAAGACAAATAATCAATCAAACCCTAAATATAAAACCGTCCCTACAATAGCATCCATACAACCATACAATAAAACATCAAATATAACACCAATGCAATGAACAATAAAAATCAATACACATAAAACATTCATACAATTACCTGCCCGCTACCTTTTATTGACACAGTAATTTCCTACCTGCCGCTCTCTTTATTTGACACAGTAATGTCCTACCTGCCCGCTCTCTTTAATTGACACAGTAATGTCCTAGCTGCCCGCTCTCTTTAATTGATATAATACTACTTTCTTGTTCTAAATCTACGACCCTTGTGCATGAGAAGTTCTTCTTATAGAATGGGGACACAAAGTCTGAATTTAGCTTAAACAGCAAGGGGCTGAAGAGAGGACAACCCCCTCATACAGAATCGATAAATTTGGGGCAGTTTATGTCACTGACTTACGGATAAGGTGAACCTAGCCCTTGATACCTTTTTTTATGCTCTTTTCGAGCATAATAATCTTTTTATTCGGAAATTCAATTTTAAGTCCTTTAAGGACCCTCAAAGATGATATTTTTTTCTCATGTTTTGGATACTACTTATATACCCCTATTAGCATCACTCGTTTAACCGGTTTACGAGTAAATTGGATTGACTGGGATGAAATCGAGAACCAGAAAACATATAGAAAATATATAATCTGTGGTGTATTTTTTTAAAGGAGGGGGGGGGTACATAAGCAGGGTGGAGCTGCAGATGAAGTGAGTTACCTAAAATTATTCTGCTTACCATTAAGTAAAAATTGTTGGTTTTTACTCTTTTATAACGAAAAAAATAAGAGAAAAAGGTAGCATTTTCGAGGGTCCGTAATGGACCTGAAACAGAGTTTTCAAGTAAAGTGATTGTTATATTTGGAAAGAGCACAAAAAAGGCATCAAGTGGTATGTTCACCTTATTCATAGGTCAGTAATAAATATTGTCTCAAATTTACCTCGGAATCGTTCGTTTATTAGTTGGTCATCACAGAAGGAAATACAATAAAATTCTGAAAAATACCGTAAAAATTCTAAAACAGATAGTTACGCCTACAATTCCAAAAAGCTCTTTAATTGATTTATCCCCTACCTAATGATAGCCCAAATTAAATATATTCATGAATTTTCTGAAACATGATATACAAATAAAATGGTCCCATTTGATTCCCTATTTTTTTTCGCTATGTCTGAAATTCCTGGAGAGTATATAGTTTGAGCCACAAGTTTAAACATTAGAGGGGAGGGGTTAAAATAAATTAATATGCTTTTAGAAATTATAAAAGAAAGTATTTTTGTGAACGCTATATTTTTTCCTATTGGAGGGGCAAGCCACTACATTTGAACCACAGTATAAAGATTTAGCAGTAAATTTATCACAAATAATTTCTGGCTCTTCATTCTCGATGCGAACAAAGAGCTCCTCCCCCTTCTTCTTGCATTAGCCCGTACAAACAGCTCCTCTCATTTGATCTGCCATCAGCGATCCAATTACCCTGGAACACGTATTTTGGCAGAAACTTTCTCAAAATGCCTTTGAAACCAACTTGAGACTTCGAAACCTACTTTTAATTCCTAAATACATCTAATACTAACATTGCACTACTAATTACCGTTTTTCATATATGTATTGGAATAAATTAATTTAAGATTAGTTTTTTTCCAAATTTAGTGTTCCAACGTTGAAGTCAAGTTTCGCGTTCAAAAGAAATCTGACTTGTCTACCCGTGAAAAGATCTAATGTCGCTTATGTTTCTACGTTCTCTGGAGCACTCGCACCTCTGTCCGGGTTTTTATAATGGGTGAGATAGGGAAAGATCATACTGCCTATAATTCATATACTGTGATTTAAACTGAGGAACCATTTTTTTAATAAAAATAAGCCATCCGAAACATTTTGGGAAACATGAGACACAAATCATTTTGGGAAATGGTGGGCGTGAGAGGGGCGTTAGTTGCCCTC
This sequence comes from Artemia sp. Kazakhstan ARC1039, assembly GCA_029168905.1. Taxonomy (NCBI): domain Eukaryota; kingdom Metazoa; phylum Arthropoda; class Branchiopoda; order Anostraca; family Artemiidae; genus Artemia; species Artemia sp. Kazakhstan ARC1039. Next base: position 9,457 of record JAQQPU010025256.1, read on the forward strand.
CAATCAATTTTGACTATTAAATAGGGCACTAGCGCTTTCAGTTTCAAATCGAATAACGCTTTCAAAAGAAACTTTTTGAAGTTTCTACGACAACGCTTTCTATAAAACCTTATATGCCCCCAGGGCATAACTTACAACCATTGCGCTGAGGGCTGTAGGGGATTGTCATCCTCAAAGAAACAATTTCCCGACTTTTCAACTACGTTGAACAAAATGGGTATCTCAAAATTTTTATTGGATATTTTTGTGGATATGGTGGGCGTTGAAGGAATGTTAGTTTTCCTCCAATCACTTTTGACTATTAAAAAAGGGCACTAGCCCTTCGAAGATTTGAAGTTTTAGAAGTTTCTATGACAACACTCTCTATAAAAACCTTATATATGCCCCCCGGACATAACCTACAACCCTGTGTAGGGGAGGGGGAGTATCATCTTCAAAGACATATTATCCAGAACTTTCTACTACGTTGAAAAAAATTGCTATCTCAAAATTTTGATTGCAAGTGTTTGGGGAAATGAATGGCGTGAGAGGAGGGTAGCTGCCCTCCAATCAGTTTTGAATATCCTATTAAAAAGGGCACTAGCCTTTTCAATTTCCAATTGAATGGACTTTTTTTGAAGTTACATGGGAGACAACCTCGCAAACCCTCTGCATCAATTTGCCGACGATACCACGACACACTCAGCCGTCCCTAAACACGAAGACCCAACACAAGCCTCCCTTTCCCTACAGTTGGATCTTTTGAAAATTGAAAAGTGGAAAATTGAAAAGATGCATGGATGATCAACTTCAATGCATCGAAAACAAAGGAGCTTCTAATTACCCGATCAAAGGTGCCACGTGAACGCCCCAGTTTCATCTTCAAAAATGAAGCGATAAAGAGAGTCGACGAGCTTCGTCTACTGGGGATTCATTTCTCCACCGATCTCTCTTGGAACAACCACCTTGATTGGGTGAGAACCTCCTGTGCAAGAAAGCTGGGACTTACTCTTCGCTGCAAAAACCTTATTCTATCAAGCTCGATCATCCCACTCTACAAGTCTTGCATCAGACCCGTAGCTGAATATGGATGCCCGCTATTTGGTGGTGCTCCGAAAACGCTGTTGGCACCACTTTAGAAGATCCAGATTAGGGAAAATAGGGCGGGCTGCGCCTCTACACAAGAATTGCTCCAGCCTCTAAATGAAAGGTGTGATGTTGCGTCAATGGCTATTTTCTACAAGTACATGAATTCGCCTCCTTCAGACGAGCTCTCTCGAATTGTGCCCTCCTTTGTCCAGCCGACAAGGCAGACACGAAGGCACACAGCTCGGTCCAATTATCTAAAGGAGGGTACGCCGAAAACCGAGTACTTGAGGAACAGCTTCATCCGGCGTTGCACTTTTATCTGGAACGATCTTCCTGGTGATATTATCCCTGCAAATCCCTCTGTTGACACCTTCAAAAGAAGGTTCAATAGACATTTAAAACCTTGAGGTCATTGAAAGAGGTAAATGAATAGCGGCATATCAGATACTTTGAAGTACCTGGCCTCGTTAATATTGAATAAAAAAATAAGAATAAAAAAAAAGTTTCTACGACAACATTTTCTATAAAAAAAAAACCTTATATGCCCCCAGGGCATACCTTACAACCATTGCCTTGAAGGCTGTGGGGTTACCTTACAACCATTACCTTAAAAACATATATGCCCCCAGGGAATACCTTACAACCATGATGGCTGTGGGGAGGTTAACTGCCCTCCAATAACTTTCAACCATTAAAAAGGGCACTAGCCGTTTTAATTTCTAATCGAGTGAGCCCTTTTTAAGTTTGAAGACAACGTTTTCTATAAAAATCTTATATCTCCCCAGGACATTGAAAAAAATTAATAAATAATACATTGTGCCAACATCGTTCTTTAGTTAGGCAGCGCTTTCGCGCTGCCTATGAAACCGAAGACTGCCACGATCAATACAAAATACTAGGGTATACAGGAGTCCTGTTATTAATACTAAAAGTAGAGATCACCATCTAGTTTCGGTAAATTCCAGGATATGAATTTGAGAGAAACTTTCCAGGAGCAGTTGAATATAAAACTAAAGAGTTCAAAATTTGACAATGTGAAAGATGGACGGAATAATTTAAGGAAAGGGATTTGTGAAGTTGCTGGTGGTGTTTTAGGTAAGTTAGTTGCTGAGGTAAGAAAGTTAAGAGCGTATCTAAGATAATTAGAAAAAAAAACATAATAGAGAGGATAATGGGCTTGTACAACAATTATCTGAGTGATGGATCATATGAAAAGGAATGTAAAGAAAATGGAGAAAGCATGAAAATATTAACTAAAGAAATGTGAAGTGGAGGCCATGGATAAAATTACTGAGGATCTGGACGATATAGCTTGACGGCAGAATAGTAAAATATTTTACTGACATGTTAATAACTTGAGTAGGAGTAGTCAATCCGGACTTGTCACAGTTATAGATGGGAAAGGAGCAACAATTAATGATAAGGAAAGAGTTAAAGAGAGATGGGAAGGACATTTTGATATTGTGCTAAACCAAGAAAGAGCTACAGGAAAAGATACAGATGGAAATGAAAAAGTTTGTGATTTTACTGTAATTATAATATTTATTTTCAATATTAAGTACAAAAGAAAATATTTGTAATATAGTTCGTTTTCAGTAAAGCACCAATGACGCAGTAG
>JAQQPU010025257.1:0-12139 GCA_029168905.1 Artemia sp. Kazakhstan ARC1039
GGGGGGGAGGGGGCTAGTTACACTCCAATCCCTTTCGACTATTAAAAAGGGCACTAGACCTTTAATTTCCAATCGATTGAGCCTGTTTTTAAGTTTCTACGACAACGCCTTCTATAAAAAGCTTATATGCCCCCAGGGCATAACTTAAAACCCTTGCCCTGAGGGTTGTGGGGGAGTGTCCTCATCAAAAATATATTTTCTATGTGGAAATCAACTACGCTGAACAAAATGGCTATCTCAAAATTTTGATTGGATGTGTCTGGGGGAATACTTTTATATCAAAATACTTGCTTATCCTTTAATAGCAAAATATTTGTTTTCATTTTAAGCTTGATTTTCATATTCAATCTAAGCATTACTCGCTTTAAGATCTATTTATTCATTTATATTATTACTTGTTGAATATTTTTTGCTATGATTGTTTATTTAATTTCTGTTCGTTTTGGGTTTCATTTATTCTTTAATAGTAATTTCTGGTCGTTTTGAGTTTGAATTTTAATAGATATTTGTATCTCCTGAGCTTAAGTTTAAAATGGCCTTTACTTTTCTTTGAAAAACTTATTTTTCGGAAAGTTTTTTTTAATTGATTTAAACGAAATGACCATACGTAAAGGAGTTTTTGTTATATAATCTTTGAACTATTTTTAACAAAATGGCTACCTCAAATTTTTACCAGATGTATTTGGGGGGAAAGGGCTTGGGGGGCCAGTTGCCCTCTGATCACTTTTGACTCTTAAAAAGGGCACTAAAATTCTCGATTTCCAATCGAATGAGCCCCCTTTGAAGTTTATACGACAACCCCTTCTATATGAAGTACCTCTGGGAAAAAATAAATAGAGTGTGGGGGGAGGCTAGCTGCGCTCCAATCACGTTTGACTCTTAAAAAGTGAATTACAACTTTCAATTTAGAATCAAATGAGCCCTCTAGGAAGTTTATACGTGCATACCTTCCATAACAACCACAAATGCCCCCAGGGCATGACTTACAACGCCTACCCCCTGGCCCTGGGAGGCTGTGTTGAAGCTGGAGTTTTTTATTATCAGACCTTTGAACCATTTTTAACAAAATGTATATCTCAAAATTTTTATCTGATGCATTTAGTGCGTGGAGGAGGGGGGGGGGCTAGTTACCCTCCGATCTCTTTTGAATATTAAAAAGTGAGCTTGAACTTTCAATATCCAATCAAATGAGCCTTCTCTGAAGTTTATATGAGCATCCCTTTCATACGAAAAAATATATGCCCCAGGGCATAACTTACAACGCCTGCCCCCGGGCCCGGGAGGTTCTGACGACACCTGAGTTTTTGTTATCTGAATTTTGAGCAATTTTTAACTTATGGATATCTCAAAATTTTTATTGGATGCATTTGGGGAAAATGGGGCGTGGGGGGGGCTAGTAGCCCTCCAATCTCTTTGGCTCTAAAAAACTGAACTAGAACTTTCAATTTCTAATCAAATGAGCCATCTCTGAGTTTTTTACGAGCATCTCTTCAATAAGAACAATATCAGTTTCAATTCAGAGTTCAAACTGCCAACATCTAAATTGGATATTGCACGAACATTATTAATTCAGTAAGTTTTAGGTGAAGAAAAAACAAATTTGCAATAGGGATTATAGTGATGTATAATCCCTACATATACTTATTGACTTACATATTATTTTGCCTGCCTGAAACAATCTTAATTGACCTTGGACCGAATTTTGGATTATGATTGCGAACTCGCTTTAGTCGGATAGTGATGGAGGATAATTTTTTATATCACCCTTATTGAGTTTTTTTCAAAGACAGTTAATGAACAAACTTGATAAAGATACGATTATAAAGCATGCAACAAAGTGTTTTTAGTAAAGATTCCCTCAGGGTAACGACGGAATTGTGCAAAATTATTTTTCGGACAGATATCGCAGAGAAACGAAGAGGAACCCACCCAGCAACTGCCCTTTTCAATAACATTCTTGATTTGCTTGATAACCGAATGAGAGCCAATGAAACCTTGCCCAAATTTGTCATTCTTGATCCATCGGATGTGCCGTTAATACCTAACGAGCCAAATACTATTATCGCATCTCGTCTGAACGATACTGTTAGAATGCTGAACTTTCTTGTGGAAAAGCAAGAAACCTCATGCCCCATCTCTCCTGTCCCAGTTCAGTGGCTTTCCGCTCCCCCAATTATGCTTACCACAGTCCTGGTGGTGCTTACAAGTTTACCAAGAGCTAAAATCAAGAAACCCTGTAAAGCAGCGTGAATTTATACAGAAAATCAACTGTGCCGAGAAGGTAAAGTATGTTGAGCTGAAGCATGATCGCCTTATCTTACATATGTCCAATGAAGCCGCTGCCCTAAGTGTACCAGCAGTTATTACCCCAGGTCTAAACATTCGCTCGAAAGTGATAAAAAATGAGCATTTAGGAATAATTCGAACCGATAAGGATTTTGATGTGTCTACTATACCTGGTTTGGTTACTAGCGTTACAAATGCCAGGCATTTCTGTCAGTCTTCTGTGGTGCAGCTCACCTTTAGTAGCAAGGAGGATCTTGAACACGCCCTAAGATTCGGCATCAAAATTGAATATTGCTTGTTTCGTGTTTTGAAGCCATTGATTTGGCCCAAACAGTGTTTTAAGTCTCAAAGCTTCGGCCATATAGCTCGCGATTGCGCAAACGAATCAAAGTGCAGTAGATGTGGCGAAAGTGGTCACAGTAGTACTCGTGAGAGCCCGTGTACGGCAACTACCGTGAAATGCGCAAACTGTTCCGGCAATTACGTCAGCAGCAGTTTTATCTGCCCCGAGATTAAGAGGCTCTCAGCTAGCAGTGATAATCTGACTCCCCAGTCATACTCCCGAGTTCTGTCCGGTAAAAGACAATGAAAAGTAATGACCCAACTAGTGTTAATCTTCTGTTCTATCACATTAATGGTGCCAGAGAAAAGCTAGATGCATCAGCTTTCACTTTTGGTCTGTTTGATATAGTGTGCATCGTCGAACACCTACTAAATTCGGATAATGCTATGCGGCTTGAGCTGTCTGATGTCCATGATTTTTTTTATTCGTCCTGCTAAAACATCGCTGGGCCAACCGTCAGGTGGTCTCGCAGTTCCTATACATATAAAGTTTCAGAGGAAATTAGTTGATGCTAATGATTTATTTATTGCTGTTGATTTAGGAGGTGTAACTGTATTGTGTACACATACATACCAACTAATTATCGTAATGCTACTTCAAATCATAAATTCACGTTTGCATGTGCCAGATTATCAAAAGTCACGCATAAAAATAGGGCATCAGGAAAAAAAAAATCTGCTTTGCGGAGACTTTAACACAGATTTAAAGAATGATAATGCTTCACTTTCTTAGATGTTAAAAGCCTCTTTTCCATCTGACCTTCATATTTTACATAAAGATCAGACTTACACATATCTGCACAATTCCGGTAGTACCTCAGATTTGGGTTTTATTATAACAGATCTTCAAGAATCGGCGAGCCTTAATGTATATGTACCACAAGATTTTTTAATTAGCGACCATTCACATCTAGAACTGTCCTGCCCTTTTCCAGCGTCTTTAAGTGGCGGATCAGGGGTGAGAAAACGGTAAACAAAGAGGTCGTGGGATAAAATAAATATAGAGTTGTATCGAGAAAATTTAAATTCTATGTTGCGTAAAATTAAGATACCATATCACCTTCTTTGTTCTTCGCGTCGTGGGGACCCCCAGGATGTTGATTGTTACCTTGCTGAAATATCACATTCTCTAAAGGTTGCCGCATACGTTGCCGTTCCTACTGAATCAGTAAAAACTAACACGAGCAAAAGGGGATGGTCTGCTTTCCCTGGGTTAAAGGAAGCTAACGTCCGTCATCGTTTTTGGTATGGAATATGGAAGGATTGCGATAGACCTCGTTCAGGTATAGTTTTCGGTTTAGTTAAATGGACGAAGCAGAATTTTGAGAAAGTTGTGAAAAATTGGAAAAAATGCCAATTTGAAAATTTATCACAGTCAATACAGGATAATCCACAGCTTTTGTGGAGAGAGGTTACTAAACTTACACGTTCCACTTCAACCCTGACAAATCAAATTACCAACACTGAATGGCACACTCATTTCTCATCAATATATGCTTGCGACCCACCACCAATTGACACAGATTTCCATGGAATATTACAGAAGCAATTGTCAAAGCTGAATACCCCAAAAAATTACATCACTATTACACCTTCTATGCTATTTACTCACATTCGTCTTCTTCAAATAGGCAAAGCCCCTGGTGTGGATGGTGTGCAAGTAGAGCCTTTGAAGTACGGTACACATGTGCTGTTCGAACACTTAGCTCTGTTATTTCAAATAATTTTGTCCCAACAGTATGTCCCTATGACTTTATGTGAATGGCTAGTTACATGTGTGACTAAAAAGAATAAGGACCCCGCGCTATGCAATTCATATAGACCTATAACCATATGCTCTGTGCTCAGCAAGTTACTTGAAAAAATAATTTTCCCGTTTCTGCGTGAAAAATGTGATTTTGCGGATCATCAATTTGGTTTCAGGCAAGGCTTAGGAGTCCAAAATGCACATTCTGTGTTATAATGGAACGTCACAAGATAATGAAGAAGAGTCTGTATGTATGCGCGGTTGATATAGCTAAGGCTTTTGATCCAACTTTGCATTCACAATCTTTAGTTGCTCTGTTGAATAGCGGAATTAGCGGCTTTATTTGTGCGTGCCTTTGGAATTGGTACCAGAATTCAATAGTCCGGGTCCGTTCTAATGACGATTTGACATATCCCATTCCTGCAAGGCGCGGGGTAAAGCAGAGCTCAATTTTAAGTCCATTAATATTGAACAATGCACTTAGAACTGCGACAAGAAACATCCCACCCTATATTATTGATGGTCATATCGATATTAGTCACCTGTCGTATGCAGATAACATACTTCTTCTTGCTGATAACCTGTCATCATTGGAAAGGGCTTTTGAGGCTCTTCAGGCTAGTTTGTCTAATATTGGCCTTGCTAGTGAACCGTCGAAAGCTGATTTTATGATAGTAAACCAGAATTAAGACACATTCAGAGTCCCTTAAAGTAGGATCGATCACTCTTTCTAAGTATGATTCACTCAAGTATTTAGGGGCTCATTTTGGGTCATCGATAAGAGCGACACGCATTCTGGTTATTAATGAGTTCAAAAAGAAACTTCGCAAAACATATGGTTTGCTATGTAAAGTTAAAGGCAAATTTGACAAGTATACATTAGGAAAGCTCTACAACTCTATGTTTGGGCCGCACATATTTTTTCTATCTCCATTTTCGAAACTTTTTTCGTCAAGAGAAAAGAAACAAGTTAGGGTTCGATTTTACGGGTTTGCTAAACTCTTTATTGGTATTCCTCTATGGTTCCGTAACTCATATATTTGTAAAAAATACTATGTCTTTGATATATCTGAGAAGATGGAAGAATTATCGGCTCGATTTGAAAACCGTTGCAAGAAAATATCAGATTTTCCGCTTAACCACCGTCTATATACGGTGGATTAGAAATTTAGTCCCCGGTCTGAGCAGTCTTTTATGTTTTGGTTGTTTTCTCGTCAGTGGTGGTTGTCACTTTGTTGTATAGCTGATGATTTTTCATGTTTTGTTCTTTTCTCTTTATTACTCCTCTAATGCATTATTTTTTTAATGTAGCGAAAAAGGGTAACAAATGTGTATATGTGGGTATATATATATTTATGTATTTATGTGTATGTGTGAATGTATATGTATGTGCATATGTATGTATGTATGTATATGTGTGTATGTGTGTGTATGTATGTATGTATTTGTATGTATATAGTAAGAAGATGTATGCCCCAAGATTGCCGAGTTGTCAACGTAACCGTGACATTACTAGTGGTCAATAGCAAAAAAAGCCTCTAATGTCTCATTTCATTGTTTTTAATGTATATTTTATAAGCTATAGGATTTATTCAGTGAGGCATACGATTTATTTGCCATTTACTAACTGATGTAGGAATTTATGAGACTTTCTGTTTAAACTTTATGATATATGAATGGGTAGACCGTTAGGTCCAGTATTTTAGTGCCAATTTAAGTTTCCACAGTTGATTTAAGTTTCCACTTGTTTGTCTTTTTTTTCTCGTTAGACATGTTGGGACTGTATTCGTTAACTATTTTGTGTTTCTTTTCTCTTTTTTTTCTCTCTCTTTGTTTGTACTCCTCTAGTGCATTTTTAATGAACCGATAGAGGGCAAAAATAAGTTATTATTATTGTTATTATTATATTAATATATCCCCCAGGGCAAAACTTACAACACCTGCACTCGGGCCCGGGGGGGGGAGGGGTGCTGTGTTGACCCCTGAGTTTTCGTTATATGGTCTTTGAACTATTTAAAGAAAAGCTATCTCAAAGTTCTTATCGGATGTGCTTGAGGAAAAAACGGCGGGGAGGGGAGGGGGGCTATGTGCCCTCCTATCTCTTTTGAATCTTAAAAAATGAACTAGAGCTTTCAATTTCCAATCAAATGATCCCTCTTTGAAGTTAATACGAGCATCCCTTCCATAAGACCCATATATGCCCCCAGGGCATAACTTACAACGCCTGCCCCCGGGCCCTGGTGGGTTGTGTCGACACCGGAATTTTTGTTATATGCTCTTTGAACTATTTTTAACAAAATAGCTATCTTAAAATTTTTATTAGATGCATTTGGGAAAAAAGGGTTTGGGGGGGGGGAGAAGCTGGTTACCCTTCAATATCTTTTCACGCTTAAACAGTGAACTAGAACTTTCAATTTCCTATCAAATGAGCCCTCTCGGAAGTTTATACGAGCATTCCTTTCATAAGAACTTTATATGCCCCCAGGGTATAACTTATAACCCTTGCCCCTGAAGACAGTGGAGGGAGTGTCCTGCTCAAACATATAATTTCCAGAACTTTCAACTACGTTGAACAAAATGGTTATATCAAAATTTTGATTGGATGTGTTTGGGGAAATGGTGGGCGTGGAAGGGGTGTCAGTTGCCTTGGAATCACTTTCGACTATTAAAAAGAGAACTAGCCATTTAAATTTCCGTTCAAATGAGCCCTTTCTGAAGTTTCTAAGACAAACGTTGTCTATGCAAAACCTTATATGCCCCCAGGGCATAACTTATAACCCTTGCCTTGAGGCCTGTGGAGGATTTGTCATCCTCAAAGACCTAATTTCCACATCTTAAAACTACGTTTAATAAAATGGCTATCACAAAATTTTGATTGGATGGGTTTGGGGAAAAGGTGGGCGTGAGAGGGGGCTTAGTTGCCGTTCAATCACTTTCGACTATTAAAAAGGGCACTAGCCCTTTGAATTTCCAATCTACTGAGCCTTTTTTGAAGTTTCTACAACAACTTCTTCTATAAAAACCTTATATGCCCCCATGGCATAACTTATAACCATTGACCTGAAGACTGTGGGCCCCACAGTGTGGGGGGAGTGGCCTGTTCAAAGGTATAACTTCCTTAGCTTTAAACTGCGTGGGACAAAAAGGCTATCTCAGAATTTTGATTGGATGAATTTGGGGAAATGGTGGGCGTGGAAGGGGTATTAGTTGCCTTCCAATCACTTTCGACTATTAAAAAGGGCATTAGCAATTTCAATTTCCAATCGAATGAGCCCTTTTTGAAGTTTCTACGACAACGCGTTCTATAAAAACCTTATATGCTCCCAGGGCATAACTTACAGCCCTTGCCCGGAGGGGGCGGGGGCGGGGGCCTTGGCATCCTCAAAGACCTCATTTTCAGAACTTTTAACTTAATCACTTTCGACTATTAAAAAGGGCACTAGCCCTTTGAATTTCCAATCGAAAGAGCTTTTTTGAAGTTTCTACAAGAACACATTCTATAAAAACCTTATATGCCCCCAGGGCATAACTTACAGCCCTTGCCCTGAGGGCTATAAGGGAGTGTCCTAATAAAAAACATAATTTTTATCTAGAAATCAATTACGGTGAACAAAATGGCTATCTCAAAATTTTGATTGGATGTGTTTCGGGAAATGGTGGGCGTGGAAGGGGTGTTAGTTGCCTTCCATTCACTTTCGACTATTAAAAAGGGCACAAGTCACTCCGATTTCCAATTGAATGAGCCCTTTTCGAAGTTTCTACGACAACTTTTTCGATACGAAGTGCCCTGGTCTAAAGGAAAAAAATAATAAACAATACATAGTGCCAACATCGTTCTTATATACCCCTGGGCATAACTTACAACCCATGCCCTTAGGGTTGTGGGGAGTGGCCTCCTCAAAACATATTTTCTATCTGGAAATCAACTACGCTGAACAAAATGGCTATCTCAAAATTTTGATTGGATGTGTTTCGGGAAATCGTGGGGGTGGAAGGGGTGTTAGTTGCCTTCCAATCATTTTCGACAATTAAAAAGGGCGCAAGCCACTCCAATTTCCAATTGAATGAGCCCTTTTCAAAGTTTCTACAACTTCTTCGATACGAAGTGCCCTGGTCTAAAGAAAAAAAAATAATAAATAATTCATTGTGCCAACATCGTTCTTATATTCCCCCAAGTCATAACTTAAAACTCTTCCCCTGAGGGTTGGGGGGAAGTGACCTCCTCAGAAAAATATTTTCTATCTGGAAATCAACTATGCTGAACAAAATGGCCATCTCAAAATTTTGATTTGATGTGTTTGGGGGAATGATGGACGCGGGAGGGGGCTAGTTGCCCTCCAATCACTTTCGACTATTAAAAATGGCACTAGCCACTCCAATTACCAATCGAATAAGCCTTTTCGAAGTTTCTACGACAACTGCTTCGATACGAAGTGCCCTGATCTAAAAACAAGAAAAAAATAATAGTAATACATTGTGCCAACATCGTTCCTTACTTAGGCAGCGCTATTACGCTGCCTATGATAAAGCAAATAATTGCTCCGACTGATCGTTGGAGTAATCAGTGGGTAGATACACACTAATATAAACACGGAAGTCCGTTTTCACGGCTAAGTAGTGATCATTTGGTTCCATGTGCGCTCATAGGCTGAATTTTAGGGGCTGAATTTAACCTGGTCTAATCGGTTCTTCCAGTGCTGTATAATTGAAATCTCAGGACAGAATATCATGAATGATAGAATGATAGGCGTGGTGGTGGCTAGTTGCCCTCCAATCACTTTCGACTATTAAAAAGGGTACAAGAACTCTCGATTTCCGATCGAATTAGCCCCCTTTGAAGTTTTTACGACAATCCCTTCCATATGAAGTGCTTCTGGGAAAAAAAAATAAATATGAATAAAATATTGGAAGCGTATGGCCTTTACTATAGGCGACGCTATGGCGTTGCCTCTCAAATGAGGGACCAATCATTTAAATTCCCATCTATTTGTCTATTATGTTTCGCTATCCGTCTGGCGACGGCTACCTGTGGGTCAGCAACCTTGAATTTATCGATAGCGAGCGAATTTCTATACCACGGAGGCAGATGAATGAGATACTTGGCAAAACGAAAGGACATGGAATGGATTTTACTCTTTTCAGTTTTAGTTAGGAGTTTCCAGAAGGGTGTGGTGTAGAAGATACGGGGAAGATCAACAGCATTATCTAGACTTGCTAGAAGAGGTCGGTTGAATCGCAGTTTACAAGATGCAATGGAAGAGTAAGCTGCTGAGATTCTATGTCTGATTTGTTCAAGAGAAAGTTTTTGGGTGTGTCGGATAGAAGAAGTAATGGTCAGACCTAAATACATAAGGTGATCTACAGGTTAAACAGAGCCAGATCAAAGGGTGATGGAAGAGGCAGAGGATTCTGTTTTCCAGTTAAACAGGACAATATCGGGATTTAGAGGAGTTGACTTAAAGCCCAACTTTCTGATATTCCGCTTCATAGTCCGGGCGCAAAGTGAAGCTATCTTTTTTATTTCCAAAAGTACATGTTGTGTCGGGTACAACTTTTCTGAATATATAGGTTTATAGAATCAATTTCAGTGATTCTGATTTGCTCAGGTCCAACTTACCGGAGGGGCGGCATCATAGAAAAAACATGTTTAGAAATGTAGTTTTTTTTAAAGTTTTGATAATTATAAGAATTGAAACGTGGCTAATAACTTTGAGGCTAGACAGCACTCATACAGCCAGAAAAGTCACTCGTTGTTTACGGAAGAAGAAAAAGAAATCTAAATTTGAACTTTTTAGATATTTTTGGACTTTTTGGCTTTGTTAAATACTTCTGCCCTGCTTCTGACAGAAATGAATGTTAGGCCTATATTTTGATTCCCAATTGAATTCTGATCCTGAAGATAAGTTCATCACTTAGTTAGGCTGTTTCATCGGTTTAATAAAAAGCGTACCGACAGAAATGAAGGAAAAAGACCTAGAGAAAATTATTCCAAAGTGTGTCAAAGCTGTGCAGTGGGACAAGTCACGTGTTTACAAGATTTATTTTGAACAACGGAGCTATCTCGATTCCTTTCTGAAAAATTCTGTGAAGGTGGGCTATGAAAATTTAACTGTCCAGAATTTCATATTCATACCTAGACGGTGTTTCAGATAGACCCTGGCGCCGCGCCAGCGGATCGACCGAGCGCCGCCGACGAGGAGCCCGGTCGAACGCCGCCGACGAGGAGCCCGGTCGAACGCCGCCGAAGTGTCGTAACGCCGCCGGCGCACCAAAGGCGCGCCGCCGCCGACAGAGGCGGTGGCGTTCGGTCGACTTTAAATTAACTTTGCGGCAATTCTTTATTGCGTCAACCGCAAAATCAGAGCTTTTCCTTCTCGTGTGGTTTAGTATTTCGACTTTCATGATTAGAAATCAAGCAGGGCTTGCACTATCCCCAAATTTTCGGGTATTTCCCCGAAAATCTATGCGTCACCCCGAAAAAAAATTTGGTTCCCCGAATCCCCGAAAATGACGCAATCACGGTGCCACCCCTAGCGATTTATCACCACTGACTTTCCCTGCCAAATATTACTTGGCATACCCTAATTCTTCACTACTCTCTTGTTCATTAATTTTCGTCTCTTTTATGACTTTGCATAAAAACCAGACAGATGCAATATGCAATTGCAAATATTGCAATATACACAGTTCTTCATATGTTGACAAAAAACAGTATCGTCTTTTTGAAATGAGTTTAAATTATTTCGAATGTAATTTCCCAATCGCTATTTCTAACATCGTTCGTAGTCAAAAATTTTATTTTCAAGTTGAATAGAACTATAGAATGAATTCACTACTATACAGCTTCAGCCTTCAGTTGGATTTTGAAATTGACAGCCGACAGATTGTTTCTACAGCTGAATTGTAAGTTTGCAGATTTTTTTTTTTTTGCTGTTTTTAGATAAGATTTTCTTAATGTTTAATACTCAATTGTTGAACGCCTGAATGTTTAATGCTCAATTGTTCGGAAGCTACCCCAAAAATATGACTCATAGATAAATTGTAAATTATTGCCTATAGGGGGGGGGTAGGGGGCTATCATTTTTAAGTGATAATACCTTATTTTGTTTTTGAAAGCAGGGATACTAAAAGGATAATTATTTTTTCATTTAAAATGGAGACAGAAGAAAACGATATCAAATTCCCTGGGAAACCATTGAAATATTTTGATAGACCCAGGGCCCCCCATTGAGACTTGTTCATTGTTTTGGGTATTTTGCGATTTCTCATAGGCTACTGGCCTAATATGGGTCTTGTGTGTGCTCCCTTTTAATTAGATTCTTTGGATCTTATTGAATGCCACGGCGAATCTATGACTCAGTTTTCCAATAATTTGATGTATATCTGACTAATTTCGACATTTTTGTTGTTGTCTTTGTACCCCTTTACTCATACCCTCAATTTTTTTTCAAGGAACACTAAGCTGTTTAACGCTATTCTGCGCGTTTGTTTGAACCATATAGTGATCTAGTAATTATTCAGTAACTTGTTTTTCTAATGAAAGCTGAGACGGTATCCTATTAAGTTTGTATCCAGAGGGGGGGCATAGGGAGTTATTATATTTAATTGGTAGTACCTTGATTTTTTTTATTGAAAGCAGGGATGCCAAAAAGTTGAAAAGTCGACAAAAATTAACAAGATTTTTATGAGTTATACTTGATACAGCACTTGCATGGTTTTTTCGTCCAAAGGGAAAGGGACATATGCGGCCAACCCGTTTTTTTT
>JAQQPU010025258.1:0-12138 GCA_029168905.1 Artemia sp. Kazakhstan ARC1039
GATCAAGATACAACCAAAACACATGTGGAGCTGCGTTTCTGTTTGGTGTTTTATCTAAACTGGAAAGAGAATCAATAGAACTGCGAGAAAACTGTCACCGTGTGATTTACTTTCCAGTTTAGCCTTATAAGGCCAAATGGAAATGAGTTTTATTTAAGTTTCCTATATCTTTAGTATTGTTCTGATTTGCTGCTGTTGGGCTAGTAAAAAACTAGTGGGGCTTACATTATAGCGATTTCCCTTCAGGTAAAAAAAAACAGACAGCAATACAGTCAAAATATAGCAAGTATGCTGCATAAAATCAAATTTGCTAGTCTTCGAGCAAGAGGTACTCAGTCAAGGGCGTATTCAAGATTTGGATTGAGAGGCACGTGCCCCCCAAAAGGTCGGAATTTGTACTAATTACAGGGGAGGATGGACAAAAAGAGATCATGAAAATAAAATCAGATTTTGAAGCGGTTAAGTGGAAATTTAACCAAGCTGTTAATCAGATAAATTAAGAAAAGGATTGTTTTTTGGTCCAAATTTTTGGGTCTTATGTACTATTTTTGGGTATCATGAAAATGAAATCAGATTTTAAAGTATTTGAGTGGATACTTATACAAACCTATGTATCTTAAGATATGAGGAAAATCAGGAATTCAATTTTTAATGAAAAAGATCATTATATGCAGTTTTCGGTTGTAGCAGGTGCCAAAATTAAATAAAATAAATGTAGCTGAAAAATCTGTGCCCTGGGTCGATACGATCACATTTTGAAAAGAAAACATATACGTGATCTTTCTTCTGGCAAAAAATTAAACATTCTAGCAGATAGGAGCTTGAAACCTCTACAGGAAGGTTCTCTGAAACGCTGAATCTGGTGGCGTGATTTTCATTAAGATTCTATGACTTTTAGGGGGTGTCTCCATGGGCGCCCATAAGCTGAATTCCAGGGGGGGGGGCAAAGCTCGTCGAATT
This sequence comes from Artemia sp. Kazakhstan ARC1039, assembly GCA_029168905.1. Lineage (NCBI taxonomy): Eukaryota > Metazoa > Arthropoda > Branchiopoda > Anostraca > Artemiidae > Artemia > Artemia sp. Kazakhstan ARC1039. Next base: position 961 of record JAQQPU010025258.1, read on the forward strand.
GGCACTTTTAATGCTATATAATAGAAATCTCAGAACAAAAATATAAAAATAAGGCGGCATCATTCAGCCAGAGGGGGGGACGCCCCCCTGCCCCCCTTATGGGTGCCCATGGGTGTCTCCCCCTTTTTGGAAAATGAGGCAAACAAAAACTCCAATTTGTAGTAATCTGACTGCAGATGAACATTGATAATAATACATTCATCTATGTGAACGGGAAGAAAAGAATAATACGAATCAAAGGTACTTGTGTGCTATAGCGACCACACCAAAGAAGTGAAGTTAAGTTATTCATAAATAAATATGCCAAAATATGATGAAAATATAATACTTTATGGGCTTGGCACACGTAGTTGATTTCGGGAACCAATTTCATCATCAGTGAACAAACGATAGCGGTAAAAAAAAATTTGTTGAAAGAAAAGTTTATTGCGCGAGATTTTCAAAACAAAAAATCATGGACACAAATAGTCAACTGGAGTTTATAAATAGTTACATGATTGATCTCAGCTTAGTTCTCAGTTTAGTTCTCAGCTCAGTAGCGGTGTCTTTCACCACAGACATCTCTGGCTGACTATTTATTTGTATCCCTGTTTTTTTTGTGCTGATGATCATGATGAAAGTTGGCGCTGATTTTGTAAATCGGCACCGAGAACTAGAAAAATTTTCAAGCTCAAATCGACGCCGATTTCTTTTAAAATCGGCGCTAATTTGGAAATCAGTTCCCGAAATCAGCTGCGTGTGCCCAGCCCTTTAGCAACAAAAGTATGGAAACTACAACAGAGAATTATAGAAAGTAGGCCGCCCAGAATGCATTATATAAAATAACTAACCACCTCTATGAACTAAATATTTAATTAAAAACGCTTATATAGTATTTTATCTCGCTCAGGCTAAGCTCATTATCTCCGAGTGGACACAGAAAACTAGTTTCATTACAGATTAAGAACAAAGTGCGGTCGCTGTAACACGTAAGTACCGAATCAAAAATACTAAATCATAACGAAGTCTTAAAACTGCCGTGCCCTCCCCCCTTCCTCCCCCCTGATGAGTAAACTCTGGAAGAGAATCGTTTAACAGGCAACGAGTTCGAACAGGATTCGTGTTTTGGGAAAATTCTATGGCATAACATGTACTTCTGGCAGTTTTCTACTTCCAGCAGAACATTCTTTCTGAAGAAAGAGAGGCACTATGAGAGATGCGTGGTCACCCGATCCACATCGAGAGCGAAGGGCCTGGTTCGAGCACTGGGGGGCCAGATGTTCAATTTTATGGTATGAGAAAAAACCCTTATCAAGGAACACAAATGCTTGTGCAGAAAGCTTTTTGTGCGCAACCTTCAATGGCGCTTTCATGAACTGATCTAGATCTTGTTTCGGCATTCAGTAGATCTTAAATACTTGAGACTTTCCACAGTGATAAATTTTGATAAATTCTGGCAGATGAGCTTTGGCTCAATCTTCATCTTAGTCACTAGGAACGCTCATTGAGAATCATATAAAGAGTGGGGACTTCGTTGAAATGCTAGAAGTGGTGTTCTTAGCATTCCTGGCTGCATTCGCTGCACATTTCAACTTCACCAAGATTGTCAATCCAGAGGCCGATGTTCTAAGCTTGGTAATTTCACCTGTGGCCTTGGGGCAAAGTCGGTCTAAAAAGTTCTTACAGGCATTGGGAGGAGCTAAATCGGCTGGGCAGTTCTTTGCAGCAGAAAACGTAGGAGCTGAGACCAAAGTATTTGTTAAATTAATGTCATTTCTCCTCAGCCAAATTGTGCCCTCATGCCCTATGCAAAGTCATCCTGTTTTCGAGAAAGTGTATTCACTTTCGCGACTATATTAGCTACAGCTGCTTCTCCAATTCTTGATGTTTCAGGGCAGCGAGAAGATCACAAACGTAGGGATAGACAGATTGTCCTTTTTTAGCCTGATTTACCTGTTCGCACATGCCGAATAAATTATCTTTTCAGCACAAGTAAAACGATAGCATGATCAAAGAATCTCACAACTTTCCCAGTTACCAAATCTATTTTAGCACCATCAAGTATCGGTCAGGAGATGAAGTTGAGCGAGTTCAAAATTATCTTATTTTTCGATCAGTCGTTGCGAAATACAATATCACAGCCAATTACAGTCCAGTATAATATCACAGTGCAGCATGCATTACAAGTATATAACCGTTAGACTTGCAACATACGAGGTTAAATTTAGTGTTCCGTTGGAAAAAGGGAACACCATTAATTCTAATCCAGAAAAGCAATTAATTTAACTCCCGTTTATAATTGGTTATTTAAATTATTCCTGAGGAACCCAGGTTGCTAATCTAATGATTCAAGTTATTTCCAACATTTATGTGAGGTAATATCTGCTTTTCTCTTTTGAATTACTCTTCATTTTCAGACAGCACTTGTTCTTACCGTTACACATAAAATAAAATTGAAAAAATCGAATTGTCATAGCAAGTCCACCATGTAACCCAGTATAAAAATAAGGGCTAGGCTCGTAATAATTATTAAAAGTAAAACTTAGTAACTTTATCGAAACAATACAACACAATCAGTTCTAATCTAGAAAAAAAGTTAACTTCATACACGTCTATATTATGTTATTTTAAATTATTCAAAAGGATGATAGGTCACTATTCTGGTCAGGTAAATTATTTTCCATATTCTATGAGGTATCATCTGCTTTCCATTTAAATTTTCTCTTTTGAATTCCTCTTCTTGTGTAGGCAGTAATATTTTATCGTTGCATATAGGACTAAAACAGAAATAAAAACTTATTCTCAAGTTTATAATGTGTTTACAAGAATAAACAAAGCAATTGGGGGCTAAACCTCAAAATTGAATACACTGCGAGCGATCCTTCGTCTGAAAAAGGTTAAAATCCATGATTTTCGATGAAAATCCAGCTTTTTAGTATTAAAGGGCAATTAAAAAGAGATTTTTATGGCATTTCATGGCTGGAATGCCATGGCGTGGAATACTTCTCTCTCTCAAGAGTTCCCAATGATGAGTGTCGCCCCCAATATTTCTGTTCGTTTTAAATTTTGATGTCGCTTTTTACTTTCAGTTGAAAGAACTTGCGTTCGGTGTTGCACTCCTGTTATTATGAAATTGGATTTTTTTTATTTTATAGTTTATTTATTGTGATAATTGCAAAACTTATTGCAAATTTAAAGTGATAAGTGTGGAATATCATGTTTAAACCAAGGTGAGGACATAATTTCATAAAACTTTTATTCAACTGGATGTCCCTTTGACTCAAAGATCACACCCAGCCCCTCCAAACGCCCTTTTCCCAAAACATACCTGATAAAAATTTTGCGATATCCGTCTTGCTCAAAACAATCCAAAAGTCAAATGATTATAACTCATCTGTTGAACCAGCTTTTTAGCGTTAAGGGGCAATAAAAAAGAGATTTGTATGGCAATTCATGGATGGAATAATGCACTCCCTCAAGAGATTTCCATTGATGCCCCAATATTTTTGTCCTCTCCCGTAGATTTTTAAAACACATTTTTTTATGTTTTCATTGAAAAATACCTTTTTCTTATGAAAAAAATTCCACTGAAAAAAAAATTAAATAAGAAAACTGTCTCCCCCTTACATTTACTAACAGGTTCCCCCTACACATTTTAGTCAATTGGCACCTCTTGTCCCCCTCCAAGCAAGTTTCAGTTCTTCCAAACTGGAATCATGGCTGATAAGTCCTAATTGAAGAAAAGATTTATGATGCTTGTCAATACCAAGCTTTATTTGGGAATAAGTTTTAATTGGTTAAAAAAATTATTAACCTTCCAAAGGCCTAGATTTGTTCATGGTCGGTGAACTAATTACAGGATGAGACAAAAAACCGCACACTTAATCGCTTTTTCGGTTGTTTACAATTTACTGTGAAAGTAAAATTGTAGCAGATAGGTGTTAGTGGCTGTGATGTAAACGTTGAGATATGAATTGGATAACACAGAAATGATTGTTCTAAAACAGGTGATGCAAACTCACAAAACTGTTTATTACGGAAATTTTGTACGAAGACCTGGTTTGTGAAGGAAACACTCTTTCTTAATTCTCATTCCAAATATAATGGGCTATTTAGATAGCTTTGGAAACACTCTTTCCAAACACTCTTTCCAAATATAATTCTCATTCCCCTGGGCTATTTAGATAGCTTTGCTCATTTTGTCATACTGATTAGGCAAACTATCGGATTTTGTTCTACTGTTGATGAGAAGTGAGTACCAAGAACATTGCAAACCAGTAGAATCACTAAAATTTCGTATATAGTCTACGGGTATAATTGGCTCTATTGGGGGGAGGGAGGGGGTTAGATGGGATTAACATGATAGCTACTATTACATTTGGAAAGATTGTTAAATAGGGAATGGGGTGTTATTGATCTTTTGTAATTAAAGTGTTTTCTTTAGAAAGGAGTCTTGACATAGGATTGCTTTAATTATTAATTGAAGTTGTTTTATTGAAGTTTCTAATTTGGGAAAGCTAGCAGAGACTGTGGTAGCAGTGGATTTTATGTCCGCCCCTGAGGGAAGTACTGCGTTTATAAAATTCACACTTTTTTGTATTCAGACAATTTCTTCTAAATTGATTCTTAGAGTCACTCCCAGTTTTAATGCATCCAGTCCCCCTCCCCCCTAATGCCGAAAATACGAAAGCTACTCTGCCAGTTAAACTGGAAGTAACTAAGAAAATCCAATAAATATAGGGTTTTTTACATAAATGAAGTAGAAATTTTGTTATTATTATGTTCCCTTCAGAAAGAGACATATAAACACCACTGATGCCGATTTGTTTTAGTGAGTGTAATTGCGAGTGTTAGTGAATGTGTTTATTATTTTTCTAGTTTATTCTGTCTTATTTCTAGTTAAAATTAAAAGCAAATTATATCATTTGCATAGAACATCGTGTATGGCACCTCGCACATCATGATTGTCCAACATGCCACTAGTCTATTACGTAGGTTTCATGAAACCTACCTAATAGACGTAAACCTACTTTCCCTTGAAGCAACAGACGGGTAGTTTTGAGAAAAAAAAAAACAACAATCAGACCCTCGTTTTGGGATGAATGTATAGCATCGAACAAAGTAGTTTTTTTTTCAACTCCTATCAGGGCGTTAAATTCTCCAGATAATCAGAACAGGCTTTGTACCTACGTGTTTGTATTATCATCTTGAGAAACTTTTGACTAAATTAAGTGTCCCGGGACTCATCTCCTTACGTTTATCTTTTTTCCATTTAACTACATCTGTTGCATATCTTTCCTATCTGGCAAACCTGACTTTCGAATGAACTTACCAATAAGGTTGAACCTACTTAGCTTCCTTTAAAGAATGTACATAAAAGGAGTAATTTGTTTATGCAATTGATTTAATTAAATTAAAAATAATAAAATTAATTAGATTTTAAACTTAATTAAAATTTAATTTAAATTATAATAATTAAATTTTGATTAAGTATAATTGATTAAGTCAGATTTAATTATTTAGTTTGAATAATTTAAACTTCAAACTTCGTGCTTCACCATGCTGAAATTTAGGATAGGCTGCATTTTCCTTCATTTTGCCAAGTTCCCTTCAGCTACCCTTAGTATATAGCCCATATTGAATCTGAAAATTCATAGACAGCTCAGTAATGCTGAGTAAAGACCCATGTGTCACCCGCTGATTATTTATTTAAGTAGTTTTCCATCTCCTGGCACTAAGGATGGAAGAGGTGATCACAGAAACTTAAGAAGGAGCTAATTAGATTGGAAGTTGAAAGTTCTAGTGCTCTTTTAAATAGTTGAAAGTGATTGGAGGCAACTATCCTCCTCCAGAGCCCTTTCTGGACACTCGTCCTTCCGCATCCCTCAAGACGTCCGATCAAAATTTTAAGATAAACATTTTTTTAGAATAGTTACAAGGTCGAATGAATATGCCTCCCGGGAAATATAACCCTCACAGTCCGTGGGGCAAGGGTCTGTACAAATTACCAGTATGTTACGGACAGGCTTTATATTAATAAAAGGAGGGTATGTTTGATCTTGGGTGTCCAGGGGATCAAAATTTTAAGGAACATACTCTAGGTCAAAATAATAACACATTAAGTTGTGGGAGGGGGGAGGGCAAGGGTTCCTGGTAACGAATTGAAAAACTTATAGCCTCGACCAGTTTGAAAATTTAAGCCGTTGCGTCTTGGGTCAATAAGAATCGAATTGAAAAAAAATGTTTCGCGGGACAGTGTCCTCCCCTAAAAAATGGGGCCAAAAAAAGGGCCACAAAACACTTTTCCTGATTGGTTCGAAGCTTATATCCATAAGTTCTTCGGCAAAGGGAAGGTTTTATAAGGAAAAATAAAAGAAATATAATCTGGGTCCCACAAATAATTAGAAAAGGGCACAAAAACTTTTTTCCCATCCATTTCGCATGGAAGAGGTGGTCCTATAAAGTTGGAAGGGGGCTCATTTGATAAGTAATTTAAAGTCTCAGTGCCTTTTTTAAGAGTCGAAAGTGATTAGGGAGAAGCCAGCCTCCCTCAGCTGCCCTTTTCTTCTACCTGCACCCGTGGCCTATCTTCTACCATAATATTAAATTTAAACTGTTAGGACATTTTGTTCAGAAGCGTCAAAAGATGTAATAACTCTACCTCTGGGGTCGGAATCACCACTTCTACTGCTGTTACTACTACTAATACTACGATTAATACTATCCCTGCTACTACTACTACTACTGAACTAAATTAAAAGAGATGAATATCTCAGGGAATGTTGAGAGGGTGTTGAACTAAATCAAAAGACTATGTGTATTCACGTGCTTAAAAGAGCGTATCTGCAATATACCAGGAACTGCTGAGGGTAGGAAGTTGAACTTAATGACAACTTTGAGAGAGATGCAGTGGCGTATCCAGGGGAGGGCGAGGGGGGTGCTCCCCCCTAGCGTTGTCTAAAGTAGTGTAATTTACTTAATTAACGCAAGTTTGCGTTAAAATCCTGGATCCACTCCTGGAGACATGTTGCGCTAAATAAAAATTCACTAGCTGAATCCAGGTTGTTCAAAGGGTGGGTCTATATTAATCCCAGGAATGGCTATGAGTATTAAGTTGAGACTTTCAGGGAATGCTGAGGAAGATTTTAACCCAAATCAAAAGACACTATACGCATCCACTAAGTCAAAACGGTATGTCCTCAATATCTGAAGAACAGTTTAGGGTATTAAGTTGAGATTTTCAGAGAATGTTGGAGAGGGGGAGAGGGTGTTGAAACTAGTAACACTATGTACGTCAAAGTTGTCAAAAGGGCGTAGATACAATATCTCAGGAAATGCTAAGATTATTAAGTTGAGACTTTCAGGAAATGTAGATGCGATATTGAATTAAATCACGAGATGCTATGTGCATCCAGGATGTATAAATGGCAAGTGTGCAATATATAAGGCGCAATTAAGGGTGTTGAGTTGAAACTTTCAGACTTTGTTGATGATGATGTTGAACTTAATCAAAAGAGACTGTGTGCATCCTGAATGTTGAAAGGATGCATAAGCAATGTCTCAGGAGCAACTAGTAATATATAGTTTAAGCTTTTAGGAAATGCTGGGCCGGATGTTGAACAAGATACTGAGCGTATCAATGTTGTCTGAATGACACCTTTTCTTCACCACACGTTGCAAATGCTCAGGTCAAAGCACAGTTTATATAATTAGCAGTATGATTTTCCCCTATCTCACCCATTATAAAAACCCGGACGCGAGGTGCGAGGGCTCCAGAGAACGTATAAACATAAGCGGCATTAGATCTTTTCACGGGTAGACAAAGAATAATCACCTACGGAACAAGTACTGACAAAACCACTTGGCCGGCTCACCAATAAGTGGACAATAAGTGCACAAATAAGTGGGAGGAGCTTTTTGTTCGCACCGAGAATGAAGAGCCAGAAATCATCTGCGGTAAACTTACTGGATAATTATATAAACTGTGGGTCAAAGTCACCAATTAAAGAGTTTAAAGAGTCAGAAATAAGAGAGTTGAGTGATACCTCTGATAAAGATTCATTCTTCCATACCGTTTTCACGCGTATGTAGTATTTTGACAATCTCCCAGGAGGATCTTTTGGGTACACTGTCCATAAATTACTGTTGAATCAAAATCTTAGTACAAGAGCCATTCCAAACCTAAATTTCAAATTGAATGCAATTCATACAATATAGTAATGAATATAATCAAAACCAACGCTCAGAGCCCCATATGCAACTTAAGAATTTAAATATAATTATGTTTTAATTCTTAAGCTGAAAACCTCAGAAACTGGAGAAATATTTATTATGCAGTATTAACCAATAATAAACCTTTGGCTGTCAAAAACGAACAGAAACTAATTTTAAAAGAAACTTTCCGAGGAAGACGTTTTATAAAGAAAAGTAAAGAACCACATTAAAACTTGAGACGAGCAGAAATAAAGCCCCACAATAATTCAAACTTCCAGCGACCAAAAATTACTGTTAAAGAATAAAGAAACCCAAAAAGAAACAGGAATTAAAATAAATAATCACATAAAACGTAAAGATAACATATACTAATATAAATGAATAGCTAAAACGAGTAAAAATTCTCAAGTCAAACACAAAGTGAATAAAAATTAATGCAAACGGAAGTTTGGCTAATTCCCACCTCCTAACCGTAAACCTTTTAACCCATTGTCATTTGCACTTTACTGACAGCTAAATATATTTTAAACAATCTATAATTAAAACATTGAAAAATAAAACAATTTTGAAAACAATAAAAATAAAATATTTAAATAAAATCTTCAATCTTGAACTGCTAAGAATTCCTGGAATTAATATCATTATATATTAAACATTCAATTTATTTTCATTAGTTCTTTCCAGTTATTTTGATTATGTTACATATACTATTTTGTATATTACATACTTATTTTGAAGTTTTTCCGATGAAAATTAAGAGTTGAGTTGAAACTAAGACGAACAAAATTACTGCTTTGCAGTTTATGTAACATATTTTGAAAAACTTTTTGAGATAAACTGGCTCGTGATATTTCCGTGTATTTGTAGAATTTTGAAAACTTATTGCTTAACAGAAAACTAGGCTTGCTTGAGATTTTTAGATAATTAAAATTGTGCAGTTATTTTATTGATTTTATGGCCACTAAAAACTATAGAGAGTTATATAAATTAGTCTTTTAGTTTCTGCGACCTACTGAACAATTTTTCTGCTTCTAATCTTGTTTTGCTGCGTCGGTTTTGTGTTTTCAGTAAATTGCTGTTTTATCGGAATTCTTCAAATATAGGGGAATAATAAAAGTTAGTTCCTTTGAAAAAGTTTTAAAAGAATATATTGGATAAATTGCAAAGCAGTAATATTTATGAATTTCAATCCATTTTCATCAGGAACTTTGGTTTTTTCTTTTGTTAAGTTTTTAAAATTTACAAAATAAACTTTACAAAAAGATCCGCGTGAAACTTAGGCAAAGAAACCATAGTCAACAGGTCAACAAGTCTACATGACGTTTTCGTTACAGCAGGGTTTTAAAAGTTGGTTTAACTTCGCATTCCTCTTAAGCTTGCCATTAAAAAAATCAGTAATTCTCTCACATAAAGAGTCCATGGGGTATATCATTCTTGGCATTTTTGAGTTACATAAAAAAAGTAATTACTTAGGAAATATTATCCTTTATGAAATGTATACAAATTTTAGAAGCATGAAGGACATAAAGAGAATTTAAGATGTGTAGTTAGTATTATTACACGAAGATTAGTGTTATCATTATTGACAATTAATAGATCAAAAGAATTTTTTCTATGCTGATTGCAAATATATTAAAAAATCATTAAGTCCAATGCTACTCATCAAAAGGTATGAGCCTGGGAAAATTTTCCTAATTTTGAAAAAGGGGGAAATACTCACAAAAACTAAGCTATCTTAATGAAAATCACACCATCAAATTTAGCATATAAGAGAACCTTGTTTAAGAGGTTTCAAGCTCCTATCCACACAACACATCTTATGTTTTTCCCCCAGAAGAAACATCATAGATGTGTATTTATTCGTTTATCCTTTGTTTTGTTTTTATTTTTGTGTTTTCCCAAGGACGACCGTATCAGACCAATGGTCATAGAAGTTAAGGAGGGGGATCATTCAAACGGAAATTAAAAGTTCTAGTGTTCTTTTAAAGTGACTAAAGACATTGTGCCACGGGAAAAAAGAGTTTTGTGCCATTTCGTGGCACCACACTAAAATTTTGCCCCAAAGAGGACCAAGTTACTATCGACTGTAAATTCTGAGGTAGCCAATTGATTCAAAAGCATCATACGTGAAAAGTCACGTAGTGCATACAAGATATATGGTTAATATGATGTTTATCTTAATGCTTAATTTAACTAGGTTGACTCACTTGATTTTTTGTGACATTGTGTTTCGTGATGTATAAATACGCATCATCTATTATGAAGGAGGGGTGGTGGGTCATTGCGTTGGTGAGAGGGGGGCTGATGCCTAAAAGAGCCCATTTTAAAGCCCAAATTGTCTAACTCTTCACGATCCTTTAGATAAATATAGATAGGGGTAGGGGGGAGGTAGGCATGAACCTCTCTTCTTATCGCAAAAAGTGTTTCTGACAATTATTTTAAAGATTCATTTAACCAAACTGATCTGCTTCATATTTCGTAAAATCATACACGTAGATGAGCAACTACGCATCAGCTATTATGTTGGAGGGTCATATTGCTGGAGGGGAGGGGGCAGACTGCTCAAAGAATGCATTTTAATGCCCAAATATGCGAACTCTCATTGAGCTTTCAGATAAACATAAAACGATTTTTTCAGGAGGGGGTCGGGGAGAAATTTATATCTGATCCCTCCTTCTTCCCGAGAAAACCTGTAATCTATGCTTTTATTATTGGTGCTAAGGTTGGAGGAGGGTTATAGTTCCCCTTCCATTGCAACAATCTTTCTCTAAGTAGTATAAAATATTGCATTCACATTCCTACCAGTAAAATGCTTATATTGAATTTGCCGGGAAATATAGCAAACAGGTTTTTCTGGTAGGTAAACATTTCTACAGGGGCATTACACCTTTCAAAGAGATTTATGCAATACCGGTCCTATGGGTAAACATTTCTACGACGCTGATTAAGGACAAGTTTTTCTGACGTACAGACAGGTTTTTTTTT